>MU188248.1:0-20506 GCA_016904865.1 Pissodes strobi | reverse complement strand
TAAATGGGATGCCATGTATATTATTGCATATTTGGATTGTGCGAAAAAGTCTAGACATATTTCATGAATAATGTCCTATACCTATCTCTAACGGTTTTTGAAATATTCACAGCTGAAAATCGACCATTTACCAAGTTTGACAGCTTGTAAAATCTAAACGGCTAAAAATAGAACAAAACGGTTTGCACTTTCCTAAATTGGTTTTTCATAAGCTATCGTATGACACTAACTTCAAATTTAACCAAAGGTTAAAAAATTCCGGGTAAATTTAACCTCTGGTTAAATAAAAAGTTAGTGTCATACGATAGCTTATGAAAAAACAATATAGGAAAGTGCAAACCGTTTTGTTCTATCTTTAGCCATTTAGAGTTTACAGGCTGTCAAACTTGGTAAATGGCTGATTTTCTACTGTAAATATTTCGAGAACCGTTAGAGATAGGTATACGACATTATTCATGAAATATATCTAGACATTTTCGCACAATCCAAATATGCAATAATATACATGGCATCCCATTTAAAAATATATCAAAGTGATCCCTAGCACTTTTATTTGATGTTCAATTGTTTTCTGCTGAACATATCCAAATTCGAGGGAGAAAGTTACATAAGATGGCTATTTCAGTTTTTTTTTTATAAAAGTACAGGGAAAGTAAAAAAATCGCGCTGGATAACCCTGTACAGGGTGATCCCCTATAATGTCGCCCACCTTTAACTTTTTTATTTTAAGTGTCCCAAAAAAATCAAAAGTATGGTTATGTAGGTACTGAAAAATACTGTTTTTCTGCGTATAAAAAAAATATTGGAAAAATGATCATTATACAGGGAAAACAAAAAGTTATTTTTTTTTCAATGGAACACCCTATATATGAATTGTTTTTTCGATTTTTCGTAAAATTTTAAGCATATTTTGTCTATGGTGTTGTACCTCTAGAGTTAGTAGTTTCACAGCTATAAACAGTTGAAAATCGGTACTTTGGCTACTTTTCACGTTGGTAGCAAGAAGATCATTAGAGATGGAGTAAAATGAATTTCACATGTCTATCTTAACTTTTCAAGAACTATCTGACGGTACTAACTGGCAGGCGGTACCATGGGTACCAAATCTGGTACCTCCGTAGGTACCATCAGTTAGCACCATCAGATAGCTCTCGGAAAGTTAAGATAGGAATGTGAAATTCATTTTACTCCATCTCCAATGATATTCTTGCTACCAAAGTGAAAAGGAGCCAAAGTACCGATTTTCAACTGTTTATAGCTGTGAAACTACTAGCTCTAGAGGTATAACATCATACATAAAATATGCTTAGAATTTTACGAGGAATCAGAAAATAAATTCATATATTGGATTGAAAAAAATTACCTTTTTGTTTTTCCCTGTATAATGATCATTTTTCCAATATTTTTTTATACACATAAAAATAGTATATTATTTTATATGGAGGAAAAGTGATACTTTTCATGGCGCGCTCGTGTTTAACAGCCGAATAGAGTGAGGCTGGTAATAGAGAGCAAGCCATGAAAAGTAACTTTTCCTCCAAATAAAATATGCTGTTTTTTCTTCAAATGTCGACAAATTAATGCAAAAACATCTCTTTTTAATAGTAATAATATCTAATTATTATTGAAGATAAATGGGTTCGCAAGGCGGCTTAGACGGTCGTAGGTGGCCTTGCTTAGACCGGTGTCGGTGAATATAATGTAACATAAAGCAGTCAGTGGACACTGTCAACAATAATTATTTTTTTACGAATGCGTCTCCGATTGCGTTTTAATTCCGTATTGATAAGCAGTTATTGAGTAAGTTCGATTAAATAATAACCGGCGGAAAAGTGAAAAGTAAAGCTCCGGCGGAGGAAAAACGAAACTTCACGGCCGCATAGAGAGTCGAGTAATGACGGATTTACTGACGTTTGAAGAAAATAGTATATTATTTTATATGGAGGAAAAGTGATACTTTTCATGGCGCGCTCGTGTTTAACAGCCGAACGGAGTGAGGCTGGTAATAGAGAGCAAGCCATGAAAAGTAACTTTTCCTCCAAATAAAATATGCTGTTTTTTCTTCAAATGTCGACAAATTAATGCAAAAATATCTCTTTTTAATAGTAATAATATCTAATTATCATTAAAGATAAATGGGTTCGCAAGGCGGCTTAGACCACGGTCGTAGGTGGCCTTGCTTAGACCGGTGTCGGTGAATATAATGTAACAAAAGCTGTCAGTGGACACTGTCAACAATAATTATTTTATTAAGATTACGGCTCCGATTGCGTTTTAATTCCATATTGATAAGCAGTTATTGAGTAAGTTCGATTAAATAATAACCAATTTGTTCCTAAATTAGTGATTTTTAGAAATGCAGTCACAAATTGAGTGATAAATACAAATTTTAGTTTAATAACTCTTGAGTTGTTGACGCTTATTTTGATGTTTGTTTGTATTGTATCTATGTTGCTATGACAACACTTTTACCTCCGCCGGCGGAAAAGTGAAAAGTAAAGCTCCGGCGGAGGAAAAACGAAACTTCACGGCCGCCTACACAGTCGAGTAATGACGGATTTACTGACGTTTGAAGAAAAAAGTATTTTTCAGTACCTACATAATCATACTTTTATATATTTTTGGGACACTTAAAATAAAAAAGTTAAAGGGGAGCGACATTATAGAGGATAACCCTGTACAGGGTGTCCCAAATTCAAGCCTCATCATTGGAATCTCTGAAACTAGAAGAGATACCAGGTCAGTTAAATGGAGGCAAAGTTGCGCAATTTGATGTTGATCAAAATGCCACATTACAAGTTTAAAAATTCCGAATACTTCCGAAGATTTTTGAAAAAAACCGAATATTCGCTATTTCATTTTTATTTTTTTATGACGACTCTATTTGAATAGATATAGCAAAATAAATTTCACATTTTCATTGCTACTTTTTCTGTTCTTCAAGATGATGTTATCAGATTTTCAAGCCTACGTTTCGTCTTTGAGCTGCCATGATCAACTTTGTTTTTTTAAATAAAGCCGTGGATTTTTTATTACGGATTTTAAGAGCTTCTAAGGTCCCAAAACCAATGATGTATCGCACTTATTCGAAAAATTCATATTGGTGACATTTTCCATAAGAACTCATGTATTAGAGAGAGACTGAAAATAGATTTTTAATAGAAATAAAAACAAAAACCTTTTTTTACGCATTAACGCTTTGCACCAAGAAAGCTTAAAACTAACATAAGAAGTGGTTAATAAATAATATAATGATTAAAATGTCAACCCTCAAAGCATAGGCTCTAGGCCATATTTTTAGCAATTTACCCAACCCCCTAAGGACAAACACAATCAAAGGATCAGGAATAAACTTTTGCAATGTCCCAGTGGTTCCAGGAATTTCTGGTCGGTAGCAAAGGCAGTAAGTAACAACTTTACAAAAACGTCTCTCTCACCTCTGACGGACGAACGTGGCATCACGGCGACTACAGCCAAAGAAAAAGCAAACATGCTCGCTAAAATGTTTTCATCGCACTCTACCTTAGACGTCCCGCAAGGCAAGACTCTCCCCACCATATGGAACATCAATACTACCATGGCAGAAGTCAATTTTCATCACCATGATATTCGCAAAATCCTAGATACGCAAAAAGCATCAGGACCGGACGGAATACCTGCCATCGTGCTCAAGAACTACGCCTACGAGCTAACACCCGTTTTTTCCAGGCTTTTTTCTCTTACTTACGGAAAAGGGATTTACCCATCCTCTTGGAAAGTCGCTCGAGTGCAACCTGTTCCAAAAAAAGGCAAGAAAACCACGCACTCAAACTATCGCCCAATTGCCTTGCTTCCAATAATCTCCAAAGTCATGGAATGTGTAGTCAACCAGTAACTACTCAAGTACCTCGAGAACAACAGAATAATCAGCGATAATCAATACGGCTTTCGCAAAGAGAGATCGACACGAGATATCTTGGCCGATGTCACTCATATATGGAGTAGGGCAATTGAGAATTACGGAGAGTCTCGAGCGATTGCGTTGGATATTTCAAAGGCAATCGACAGAGTTTGGCATGACGGACTGCTCAACAAACTGCCGTCCTTCGGACTGCCAGCCTCTCTCTGCAGCTGGTTGGCCAGTTTCCTTAAGAACCGATCCCTACACGTTGCAGTCGATGGACACATCTCGGACACATTCACCATCAACGCGGGCGTGCCTCAGGGCGCAATACTTTCACCAACTCTGTTCCTCATCTATATTAATGACCTGCTGATCGAAACGAATAATCCTGTTTACAGTTTTGCAGATGACAGTACCCTTGTCTCCCACTTTAGATCAGAAAAACCCTTACTAGCGACTGAGATTCATCACCGCAGACAGGAGCAGATTACAGCTATTAATCAAGACCTGGAGAAAGTTCAAACTTGGGGCGGCCGAAATTTGGTCCAGTTCAATGCAGCATAGACCCAAGCAGCAACGTTTACCAAGAGGGCCAATACAGCGGGCCCTGACATAATCATGGCAGGATCGACCATTCCTTCATCCTCGTCAATCGGACTGCTGGGTGTCTCGGTCAACAGCAATAGGTCATGGCATCACCATGTTGCTAACATCGCAAAATCAGCCTCCCAGAAGCTTGGTGCGCTATTTCGCAACAAAAAACTCTATACACCGCAGCAGTTGCTCTTGCTCTGCAAAGTGCAAATAAGACCGTGCTTAGAATATTGCTTACACATCTGGGGTGCCGCTCCAAAGCATACCCTAAAGCTGCTGGATTCCATTCAGAAGAGAGCTGTGCGTCTCGTCGGCGACCCGGAGTCTGGATAGTCTGGAACACCGCTGACATGTAGCCGAGATGTCTCTGTTTTACAGATACTTTCACGGCAGGTGTTCCCAGGATTTGGCCCGCATCATCCCGCCCCTGGCAGCTCCTGTCAGACAGTCACGACAGACGACAAGAGCACACCAGTTCGACGTGCAACTAGAAACACGTAGAACTCGCTTTACAAGAACTCCTTTGTCTGGCGCACTGCATCACTGTGGAACTCACTTCCAGGACATCTGTTTCCCACTAATTACAACCTACAACTATTCAAGAACCGTGTCAATCAACATCTTCGCACACACACCGCTCGTCGAGCGCCATAGGATCTCCCTTTAGTGTGTGTGCCACTGCCATAAAAAAGTAAATAATTGCGTGGGATTAGATTTGGAACAAATAATAATTCACATTCTCATTGTTGTATCGCATTCTTACTGTTCGAAAAAATCATTGTAATGATTTCCTGGTAAGATCTTACCAAAAATCTGTTTTCTGTCTCTCTCTAACACATGAGTTCTTATCAAAAATACCATTGATATCAATTTTTCGAATAATTGCGATACATCATTGATTCTGGAACCTTAGAAGCTCTTAAAGTTCGTAAAAAAAATCCAGGGCCGTATTTAAAAAAAATTGATGATGGCAGCTCAAAGGCGAAACGTCGGTTTGAAAATCTGATAACATCATCTTGTGGAAAAGAAAAAGTAACAACAAGAATGTGAAATTTATTTTGTTACATCTATTCAAATAAAATCATAAAAAAATTAAAATAAAATCGCGACTATTCGGTTTTTCCAAAAATCTTCGGAAGTATTCGGAATTTTTAAACTTGTAGGGTGGCATTTTGATCAGCATCAAATTGCGCAACTTTGCTTCCATTTAACCGAGCTCGTATCTCTTCTAGTTCCCGAGATCCCAATGATGAGGCTCCACTTTGGGACACCCTGTTCAGGCTGTCAAACATGGTAGATAGCCGATTTTCGATTGTCAATATTTCGATAAACTTGGGGATAGATATAGGGCATTATTCACGAAATGTGTTTAGAATTTTATGCAGAATCTAAATGTGCAATAATATACAAAGCATTCTATTAAAAAAAGTAAAAAAAAAAACGAACGACAGGATTTTATAAAGGACCCTGTATAATTGAAAATATTTTCACAATATGCATCACAACATATCTTAAATTTTTTGTATTTAACATTTTTTTTATCTCTGTAATTAAGGAAGATACGGTACTCTGTTACACTAATGGGCCACCTATATCTGTGAAAAGTTTGAGAAGCGGCTACAATATCATTTAAAACAGTCTACAAAATAAATAATAATCCCAAATATTATATTTCTGAAAACTGGTTTCGTCCAGCGAGCGATCGCCCGACCGGCTCAAGGTCAGGTTGTAAACGACAAACACACACCATGTGGCCTCGCGCCGCTGCCAGCTTTTACTAGAAGAAATAATTCGAAATAAATTGATGTGTTTGCGCCACAAGGGGACGTATAGAATCAGCGATTTTGTCTCAAAATCTTTATTCCAGGATTATGGACCAACTATTTGATTGAAAATTTATTTTCTTTTATCAATATGTCTAAATTATGATCCACTAGGGTCGTATAGACTTATTTTTTTTTTGTTAATTTTTTTCCCTAATATATTGAAAGTTAAAATTAAGATATTCAATTTTTTATCACTATACTGCCTACAGTAATTCTAAGCGAGTTTTATACTTGCCTATTTTTCTTTATTATGCATATTAACGAAGAAAATCGGGAACAAAAAAAATACTGCTGATGAATCCCCTTAATATAATAAAAACTATCCGTTGAGATAATTTAAATTAATGCCACGTTTATTTGCTAACATTTTATATAATATTTCAGGTAACGTAGGATTTTTTTCAATAGAAAGCCACAGCTAGCAATCATCATTGTTGTTTTGTTTATTCTAAAAATTGTGTAGTTGGTAGAAACAAGTTTTCAATCAAAAGAAGTTGACTGTGTCATTACGGGAAATTTTATAATTTTTAAAACGGACTGTAAATTCAACGAAAAAATTTATATTTGACCACGAATCAAAAATAAATATATTCTGGTGTTTTTATAGAATTAAAAGTCTAAGGGAAGATTTATGTAAAAAAAATTGCAGACGATGTTTCAAAAATATTTAATGTGAGCATAAATGCCATATGACAGGTTACGGTACCCGTGGGTATATTATAGGCCTTAAAAAGCCTTTCGTGGCCTGTGGCACCCATATAAAAAAAATAAAGACAAATAGCAATTCAAAATATATTGGCCTCAATGGTAACGTGTGCTTTTACTTGTAGGTGTCTAAAATTATAATATCGAAAATAATCTTTTCGAAATTTGAAGCTCTTAAAGCCGCTGATATATTGGAACGTTGCTGTTCGTTCGCATTCGTTTCTGTTGTTACCCGCTCGCTGGAAACTTTCTTCAAGGCCTGCCATACTTGAAAGAGTGACCTGAAATATTTGCATCGGCAGTGTTCTATCAACTCGCGCTCTTAAAGAAAACTGATATTCTTTTTTATGCGCGTCCACACTATAACATTTCTGCAATCGAGGCAAGGCATTTCCTTTTGATCTTTTTAATTTACCGACAGGTGACGGGAAACGTTCGTTCGCACTGCTGACCCTTCGCGGCTATTCGCGCCCTCATAAAATCGCTGGAAATGACCGTCCACACCTGCGAACGAATGGGGGCGAATCCTCAGCAATGCCAACGAATGGAAACCTTCGTTCCAAGATGTTATCGGCTTAAAGGCAACTCATAGAAGGATAAAAAAGAAAGGTTTTTTTTGGAGCCTTGAATTTAAGAATCAGCTGCAGCAGCGAATTCTCATAATAAATATATAATTTACATCAAGAAATATTTTGAGCTACATCAGACAAAAATTCTGCTTCTCTGGATCAAAAACGACATTGCTGAAATTTGTGAAATATAATATGGAGTATAAATTTAAATGGGCAGACAAGGGCAAAATTGTATGTTAACAAAAACAAGATGCTCCGGACAAAATTAAATTTGTAAAAAACCATCTTCCATTTCAAAATCCGAGTGAAAATATTTAGTTTATTATTTGGATGAAAGTCGGTTATTTCAAAATGGATGTGGTACAAGAAAATGGGTCAACGATTTAGATTTAAAAAATACGCCAAAAGTAGTAAAATGGGAAGGGGGAGAGATTTACTTTGCTGCATCAGAATGGCCCTTTTATTAATCTAATTCAAAAATTAAAAAGATATTTTATTGCCAACATTAATCACTCTAACTCAAACCTTACTGAAACCGAAACATTCGAACACGTTAGGGAAGGCGACAATAATTGGGATGCACTGCATTTATTTTACAAAGTCAATTTTAACACTATAAAATTTGTCGATTGTCAAAATTGAACTCTTGTTTCTACTAAACTGCGGGCCATTTGCATTCGAGCAAGGAAAATTTCGCCTAAATTTAAACTTAAATATTTGCTTAACCAGGCATGATATCGACCTACGGTTTTTAATGATTATAGACTTATCCCTTAGGAAAAACTTTCCAATGTTGGATTTTTTAAAACTTTCAAAAATATATTATATACAGGGTGTGAAAGAAGACGGTGATTTTTGCTCCAATTTCAATAGCATGTAACTTTCACAATAATTTTTTTAAATTTTGTCACTGTACGTCAATTGAATCACTGGTCCATAGCAAAGAAAGTAGTTTGTCAAATTTTTGTTATTTGCTATATTTTAAGAGATATTAATTTTTTTTCTAAAACCTTGATTTTTCCAACTTTTTGGTAACCAGACTCCCCTGTGCAAATTTTTTAAGTGATTATCATTATACCTTACGAAAAGCTTTTTTGTGGTCAGTAAAACTGACGTACTTATAATCACTTATACTATGGTTTATTAGCATCTCACAATTTTTTCCTACTGTTTTGTATTGGAAAGTACTCGCCTCTAGATTAAGCAAGTTTTATCTATACTTTTTATTTTTTAATATTGTGTATGTATATTTTAAAGTGTGTTTAAACAATTTTTTTTTTAAATTATAATTTTTTAATTTAATTTTTGGAAAAATTTTAATTATTTATTTCTAATACAGCACTGTTCCTAAAATTAAACTTGTTTTGAAAACCCCTAAAACTAAATATCACTATGCGACTTTGCGAGCGAGTACTATCCAATACAAAACAATCGTGAACAATTTTGAGATACTAATAAACCATAGACATATAGTAATTATAAGTACGCCACTGCACATCACAACATTTAGGTATAATTTTTTTACTGAACATAAAGGTAAGTATAATAATCACTTACAAAGTTTGCACGATAAAACGCACCATGTGTTCTAACTACCAAAAAGTTGAAAAAACAAAGATTTACAAAAAAATCTGTATCTCTTAAAATATAGCAGATATCAAAAATTTGGCAGACCACTTTCTTTGGCGTGGACCATTGATTCAATTGATGTACAGTGACAACATTTTAAAAAATTATTATGAAAGTTACATGCTATTGAAATTGGAGCAAAAATCATCGCCTTCTTCAACACCCTGTATATAAAATTTTTTGACAGTTTAAAAAAATTCAATTTTGGAAATTTTCTCTTAAGGGACAAATATATGAACCATTAAACACCAGAGATCAATATCATATCTGGTTAAGAACATATTTAGTTTTAAATTTAGGGAAAATTTTTGTTGCTCGAAAGCAAATGGCCAGCAGTTTAGTTAATAAAACAGCAAAAATTTACTAACTGGGGATATCTATTGAAGAAAATCGTACTTTATTAAAGTAATATTGTAAGAAAATGAAAATCGGATCACGATATCTCAAATAATCATTAGTTTGTTTTATTACTATTTATAGATATACCAAGTGACTTAACACTTTCCACAGAATTTGTTAAAAATATACATTATACAACTTGTCGCAAATTCATATGTATTGGGATCTCGGAAACTATAAGATATATAAGAAAGGTTAAATGTGGACAGTTTTAGACAATAATTCTGTTATTAAGTAATACCCGTTCGCCAAATGACTCTAACTGTTGTGATATTGTATTTTTAAAAATCTGTGGTAATTTTAATTTAATTTTTCTATTTTTCAAGATATTTGAAGTCTGTGAAAACAATTCTCAAAGCACCTTTTTACTTAGAATTTAATTATTTAATCATATTTAGTTACTGTGGTATATCGAAACAAATGCTGTTATCTAAATGTTTATATATTAATTTATGGAATAGTTCGTGTTAGCAGATGTTCATATAATTATAAAAAGGTTGATATTTTGTAGGTCTGAAATGCAAGTTCCCGCCGTGTCAGTACGTTTTGGCTTAATTTTAGAAGCGTATTGTAGAGGAAGTCAAGAACACATACCCATGTTACAACGACAATTAAAGTCTATAGAAAAACTTAAAAAGTGCTGTGAAATTGTTAGAAGTAGGAGAGACAAAGAAAAGGCTAAGGCGGCATTAAAAGAATGCCTAAGTAATAATGATGACAAAGATACAGTGAGAAGTCCGTTAGATCCTAGCTATAGGTGCAATACAGTCAGGTATGACGTGTTTCAAAATTTTCGCGTATTTTTAGCATAATTTATATATTTGAACTTGAAACACTTTATCTTCTAATTTTATTTAGGGACCTTCACTCAGATTAGAAGAAACTAAGAGTGAATAAGGTTAAATTAAAAATTAAGTCAACTTAGAATAAAGATCAATCCATAAATTAAATTCTAATCAATTATTGAGCCCAAATAATTCAAATCGAATATACTTACTACTTCCTTTTGGTACACTATGCTAAAAGATAATAATTAAATGAAACAGGTAGATAGCTAACAGAAAATCGTTTTAATACCATGATATGGTAGAGGTTACAATACGTAGAAAAACCAAGTGATTGATTTAAATGCCAAATGATTTGTTTAAGCAAATACTTTAAAAGAGATTCCTCACTTGCAGTGATACCCAAAAATTTAAACGACTAAATCAATCTGCCAAAGAAAACTTTTTATCGAAAATAACGTTATAAAACAATCTTAACTAATATTATATATGCGAAAGTGAGTTTGTTTGTTACGCTTTCACACGTAAGCTACTCAACCGATCATCATGAAATTTTGTACAGATATTTTCAAGAGTATAGTAAAGGACATAGGACAGTTTTTACCCGCGGCTTCGCTCGCGTTGATGTACTTAAATAACTCATATTAAAAAGTACGATATCATGAAATTTTGCAGAGATATTTTCAAGAGTATATTGTGGAAAATGTATACGGGGGTTTTGTTACTATAGAAACGTAATGTTGTGATTGATCATTAAGTGTCAAAACTTTGGCGTTTGAAAATATTGTTCGTGTTAGAGTGCCGAAAAATTGTGGAGTTTTCGTAAAGTTCTGTTAAAAAAAAGTGCCAGAGGTGTAGGTGTCCCTTATCAACCTCAGTTTTTAGCAAAGGTAACCAGGTGTTATTAAAATTAACAGTAGTTAAAGCTACGTGAATATGTTGCTTCAATTTTAAGGTATCATTAAACCAAGGCAAACAAATGGTCAAAAAATATAGCTCACTTAAGGTGGAATTTTGTTTGCAAAAGTTAAAAATAAGAAATTATAGAACAAAAGTTCAAAGGTTAACTACCATGGTTTAAATAGCCAGGAACGTCAAATTGGTGACAGTCTGGGGCTGATCACTGGGGAGTGACCCAAAAAACACCGTTCTTACCCCTATTAGACTAGGGACCACCAAAGGAATGAGTCTGAGGCCGATGCATCCAAAGGAAGCGGTCCTAGGTGATAGATGCATGCGCCTACTCGCATCGTCCGGTGAAAGACCACCCCACCAGAATTAAGAACTGCTAAGTGGTTTTCCCGAATCACGTTCCGCTTCCGCGCTGGTGGTTCCGGCTTCTACAGTAGTAATATATGGACATGACGGTGCTCCCAGTATTCCGGAAGCAAACCTTAAAGAAGTAGATACGCAAAAAGCGTCAGGACCGCACGAAATACCTGCCATCATGTTAAAGAGCTGCGCCAACGAACTAAGATCTGGAGAAAGTTCAAATTTGGGGCGACAGAAATTTGGTCCAATTCAATGCAGCAAGACACAAGCAGCCACGTTTGCCAAGATGGCCAATACGGCGGACCATGATCCATTATGGCAGGATCGACCATTCCTTCATCCTGGTCAATCGGACTACTGGGTGTGTCGGTCAACAGCAATATGTCCTGGCATGACCACGTTGCTAACATCGCAAAATCAACCTCCGAGATGCTTGGTACGCTATTCTTTTGCAAGAAAAACTGTATACACCGCTGCAGTTGCTCTTGCTCTACAAAGCTTATTTGTGCTTAGAATATTGCTCATATATCTGGGGTGCCGCACCAAACCACACCCTAAAGCTGCTGGATTCAATTCAGAGAGTTGTCCGTCTCGGCACGGAGTTGGCCCGGAATCTGGATAGTTTGGAACATCGCAGACATGTGGCCGAGATGTCCCTGTTTTACAGATACTTTCACGGCAGATGTTCCCAGGATTTGGCCCGCCTCATTCCGCCTTTGGCAACGCCTGTCAGACAGTTACGACAGGTGGCAAGAGCGCACCAGTTCGTCGTCCAACTGGAAACACCTAGAACATCGCTTTACAAGAACTCCTTTGTCTGGCACACTGCCTCACTGTGGAACTCACTCCCAGGATATCTGTTTCTCCCTAATTACAACCTACAAATATTCAAGAATCGTGTCAATAATCATCTTCCCACACCCATGGCTCGTCGAGCGCCATAGGATCTTCCTTTAGTGTGTGCCACTGCGATAAAAAAAACAACCGATAATTAAATATGTATTTAAAAAAAAAAACTGAATCTCTCACGGGTTGTTTCGTTGAGCGAATCCAGGACTCTCCAGTTAGGAAATGTCCACAATGCATGGGGCTTCTTAGGTCCAAGTAGGTTGAAAGGTAGTAACGCAAGAAGACTTCCTCTGTCAGAGGATGGACTCCGGACTCCGCACAGCGAAAAAAAACATCAACATACTTAAGGCTGCAACTCGTTTTTTTTCTTATTAAAGTTTAAAAATAAAGTAAATATTTTTTTAATTAAAAAAAAAACTAGCCCCGGAGAGTCGTGTTACAATTGCTCGGCCCCAGTAGTGGGGTCGTTTGAGCACCACCCGTTCTATCCAACTAAACGGAAAAAGCTCTGCTAGTGTTGTGAAGGGTGGCAAGGTCGGCTCATTAAATCAACCGGTACTTAATTTCAAATCCACAAGAAAACGAGAATATAGGCTGGCTTATTAAATCAATAATTATCAATTAACTTAACTTATCAAGAAAACACAATCTAAAATTCAAGGAACAATATATTTGCTACTAAGTTCTATTTTTTTTGAAAACACAGCAACAATTTATCTGGAGTAAAATGTTAAATGGAAATACGGCTAGTTAAAACAAAATAATTTCAAATGACTATTAAAGTATTGATGAAATAAACAGAGCACAATATGAAGATTGTGCGGAGACCAATTCAGTTGTTAATACTCAGTTCTGTGTGCCTTACAACTAAATGCCTTAAATACTGCTAACCGAAGTGATCACTTTGACCTTAACTAAGCTAATTACAACTAGGTATGCGTGCGCTAATAGCTGCACCGATTTTAAATGTGCAATGATAACATGTAGCAATGAACGGCCACAATAATTAAATCAAATGACTCGATAAGTTAATAAAAGAACAAAACTAGAATAAAACTATTGAAAGCGTGGCTGTCGATGCTTGATTCATATTATAAAGAGAGAAACTTCAGAACGGTTATATTACTGGATAAATGAATGAAAAGAATACAATTATTGAGCCGACGCTTGACTTATATTAAAAAGAGAGAAAATTCAGAGCAACCGATTAACTGATCCGATAAACCAGTGGATAAATGAAAATAAAATTAATGAGCTACCTCGAAGGTTGGCGGTAAATGTTTGATTTATATTAACAGAAGGAAAACCAAGAGCCATTATATTAAAAAGATAAACAAACGAATCAATGAAAGATAAAGCTTCTGTACAATACCCCAAATCCGGTCGTCGAACTCTGGTGGAGGCGTCGGGCACCTATAGATACCTCAGGTACTGCCTCTAGATGGCCCCGAGGGGAAGATCTAGCCGAGGTCTCGATAGCTCGGTGTCGAGTTTGGACGATAAATGCTGCTGGTAAAGCCTGCTTCCTACCCACTAGAAAAAGGTGGTTCCAGCCTGCCGGTAAAAGTAGTGGCCTGCTGGTAAAAGTTGTGGCTCTCCAGGAAAACCCTGAAATAACCCAGTGCGCATTAGACAAAGCCCCCTTTAATAAAAATCATAGCCCTCCCTTGCATAAATATATCTTTTTTATAAAAAAAAAATCCCCCAGGAAAAATCCCATGGACTTGCACTGCCCATCAGCAAATAAAAAGGTACTAAGGTATAGACAATTTGAATATAACAAAGATAGGGATGAATCACCCCTAAAAGAAAATATAAACTGCCCCATACGATCAAAACTCAAGTTACCATTAAAATAAAAATTCAGATTTGAGAAAATGGAGTAGATAAGATAACATATGGGACGCAAAGTAAATGGCGGTATATGCACAAAAAAAGGTAACTCAGATAAAGCAATTAAATAATTAATTTAGGCAAAAAAAACTGTAGCAATAATTACCTCGTTAGTGTGTGTGAGGGCTAACGAAAATTCGACGGTCTCGGTCTTATCTGACGAACGTGGAAAGCCTCTAAAAATAATGGAAAAAAAACCGTTAGCGTCATGGCGTCCACGCGCTTCACAGGCAGTAAAAAAGATTAATTCTAGAGAAAAAACACCTAGTACAGTATGTAGATCCCGAAAAATCGGTCGTGTCAAAACACCAAGAGATTCCACAATATCCCCAATAAATGAGTTGAATTAAATCACAAATTAAATGTGGAGTCCCTGAAACTGCACTCAAACAGAAAGCTTCTCTCCTCGCCGATCGGTCTAACTAGAAAGAATTCGATCGTTTTCGTCAATTTGTCTTTGCCTATGTCCGATCAAGAAGTAGGGATGGACTGAAACAAGCCGAGCGATTTTGATACAAGGAATATTTCTAAGATAACAAACAACTTAGTTCTCGTTATTATTAGGATAACATGACGGCGGAAGCCACAATTAAGGCATCGAAATCAAAGGATTCAAGAATTAACAGAGAATATTCCAAACGATAAACTTTTAAAAGTGTAAATCGACAGCTGGCATTTATAATAAATAGTACATTCCTATTACTCGGAACGAACAAGCGAACATTACAAAAACTGCAACCTGCCGTGTGAAGAGATAAATATATTTAAAACCAGAGGTCCCAAAATGATCTAACGATCTTCAGAAATGGCGGCCTGCAAATTGGTGTTCAGCAACCAAAGGGTTCCCAAAAGGTTATTACCAAAATTGAAAATATGCATCGACGAGTCAAATGCAGCGTATTTGCAGGCTTTACTAACAGAATTCTTAAAAATATAAATCGGTTCGTTGACCGTTCTAAAGTAATGTAATATAAATCAAGCCAAGCTATCTTAATAACAACGTGCTACGCTTGTCAACTAAAATAAATATAGTCACAACGTGTGATAAAAGCTAATACAAATATATCGTTAACCTATACTTAGAATAGAGTTAATTTACATTAAGAAATTCGGCAATTTCAAGCGTATTAACAGCAAATCGAATCAATAAATTTAGAATTAATAAACCGATGAGTGCAAAATACAGCATCTTTTTCCCTAAATGCGGCATATAAATGAATTTTTTTTTAAATATTTGACATTGGCAAAATCGAACCGTTACAAGGCTTTGCTAAAAACGAAGCAAACATTTACAGACTGAGCAAATAAATTAAAATACAAAATAAAATAATCAGAAAAAACCATATTTTGCCTGTGAAGGGTTTGTTGACTGCTTAATGCCGAAATCAGCTAGGCTGCCTCGAAAGGTGACGGGAAAAGCTTCTGTAAAAGAATTAAAACGGAATTATGGACTATTCACTTAGGATGAACTTTTGGCGACACTAAAAACCAAAATCAACTGACCTGACAAAAGTAGTATTAAATATCATAAGATAAGGTAAAGGTAAGGCCTGAAACTCAAAAATGGGTCGGGTGGAAAATCCCACAAGGACAAAATCTATCAGAAACTTCCACCACGACACCGATACTGCAACTTCAATGGCCGATTTATGAAAAGCCCCGCTCGTGAAATTTCAAGGAACCAAAACACGTGGCAGGCAAAGACACTTCCTCTAAAATCCCCACCTCAAGATTTCGACCGACCAATCGAAACACAACCCGCGTATCACCTGTCTCATCCAACGATTTTTCTAGTGGATTTCCAAAATCCCCGGATTTTGACATACCGAAGCCTATTTTAATTAATTACACGAGTTAGCCGAAAGGAAATACTTATTCGACCCGACATTGATTAAAAAAGAACATGCTAGAATAAACTTTAGCTATCGCCCTGTCATAGCGAACGAATGGCGACACGACTTTCTAGAATTAGTACGCAGTAACATCACTAAAAGAAAATTGCATGGAAGAAAACCAAGCCAATATTATATTTTAAAATAAAAGAGTAGATCGCTGCAATCCACTCGATCGCCATTTCATCTGTCGTGTGGTAGATGCCACCAGACGAATATATAATTTCATATGGATCGATAATAACGAAATACTGATAACATGAAGAACTCTCTTGATTCTCGACATTTCGGTGAATGAATAAACGAACTTGAAAATCTGTCTCGTCACACTCCCACTGTAAAACTATCAAAACTATATTTTATTTTTATCTTAAGACTTTATTTCTATACTTAACTTCCTCCATTTTTACAATTGTTGGTAGTCTGACAAATATAAAATTAAATTTTATTATTACAATGCGAAATAAAATAGTGTCAAAATAAAACAAAAAATCACAAAGAAAATCCGCAATAAAACAAGTTAAAAATTAGTAAAATGCGCAAACGACAACAAGGTAATGTCTACATCGGTTTCACACATAACCGAATAGCTCTCTTAAAACTATCTGTACTTACGCGCTACCTATTATCTTTCAGTCATAGAAGACGTCTAACAGATTGATGGAAGTAAGCATGTATAAAAATTTGCTGTTTTGCTGATTTTCTTACAGGTTTTTCAAAACATACTCGTAATTTTTATGCAAAATATAATGGTATCAATTTTAAAGTCAAAATTTCGCGTCATTAGTAACCCAATCATTGATATACCTTTCTCAAATGGGTATAACTTCCAGCGTCTTGTAATTTTAACCCTCGATGATGTAAGATAAGGAAGTATAAATTTTGGTCGACTGAGGAGAGTAAGGAGATATTGGCAGAATACTGGGCGACCGATGATGGTCGAACAGTCATCAGTTCTTGCCTTGGGATATTTTAATACATGTTAAAACAACTGCAGATGGATTACTTATTATTGCAGGGTAGAAAAATGTAGAGTTATGGATAGTAAAATGAAGCCTCTATGGATAGTTTATGAAAATTCGGATGGATATGGTGAAGATATTTATATTATTTTTAAGAATGGTGATGATCTTAGGCAAGATATGTTGACGCTACAAATGTTAAAAATTATGGATAGGCTTTGGAAACGAGAAGGACTTGATCTCAGGTAAGGAGAAGTGTTAAAGGCGATTTTTTATTATTATTTTTAATTAATAATGTATTTTTCTACGTGTGATAACAATATTGCTATCAGCTACTAACTATAAACTTATTATTTAGAATGAATCCATATAATTGCATATCACTTGAGCACAGAGTGGGAATGATCCAAGTAGTACTAAATGCAGAGACAATAGCAAATATACAAAAGGAAAAAAACAGTGCGTTAGTTGCATCTTTTAAAAAAGGATCAATATTAGGTAAGTTTTTTTTTTTAATTTATTTTATTATCAATTAACTTTACAGCTTATTTCATGGAATACGTAATATTATTACACTATTTGATAATAGTAATTCCATGCATTATGTTCGAATATATATATATATATATATGCATATATATATATATGTATATATATACCGGGTGACAACGAAACTACTACCCAGGCCCGGATTTTAAAATGGCTTGAAATAAAAATTTGAAATTTTTACCGACCATAGGGTTCAGTGACGTGCACATTTCAAGCAAAAAAACAATTCACAGTCACTTCCGGTTTCACCGGAAACGATATAAGTTTAACTTTTTTAAATGGCAACCACCGTTGCTATGGTTTTTAAAAACAATTGAATTTTGACAGGTAACTTTTATCTTGCCATTTTAAACAGATTGCAAAGAACTTTTAGTCTAAGCCGAAAAAAAGTCACGAAACAAAGAACGATAATTTATACAAATTGCAACAAAAATTGTGAAATCTGCCGAAGACACAGGGGTAATAAGTTACCTGTCAAAATTCAATTGCTTTTAAAAACCATAGCAACCTGTGTCATGGCTAAACATGATTATTTTTATTTTAATAAAAGCCAGCCACTAAATACTATTTTTATGGATCCAATAAGCATAATAAAAAATAATATCCGTTGTTTGAAAATAAAAACTAAGGATAGAAATGGAAAGAAGACAAAAAAGTAAGATTGGGTAGTAAAAGTCTCAGGGCTCTAGGTTAAACCGTTTTCATACAAAAATCGATGAAAAATTGAAAATCAACATATCAAAAATATCAATTTTTGAAAACTCTTAATTTCAAGTTTTTTATTCTGCCATCCTAGAGCGCCTTGGTTGACGTATAAATTGCACCATTTGTTTTGGTCGTAGCACATGTTGTTTTCTTATAAAATGCAAATAAATGTCAAAATAGGGTAAACTTTAAAGTCTCATAAGTCAAAATCTATTAACTTTAGCTATAGTACATCCTACATAAAAAGTGTTTAGAATTTTTCGTAGAATTCAAATATGCAAAAATATACGGGGGTTGCCATTTAAAAAAGTTAAACTTATATCGTTTCCGGTGAAACCGGAAGTGACTGTCAATTGTTTTTTTGCTTGAAATATGCACGCCACTGAACCCTATGGTCGGTAAAAATTTCAAATTTTTATTTCAAGCCATTTTAAAATCCGGGCCTGGGTAGTAGTTTGGTTGTCACCCGGTATATATATATATACATACATATATATAATTTTTGTAGTTTGGGTTAGTTTGGGAAAATTTCTTGGGTATAGGTTTATGAAATGAAATTTCAATTGTTAAATTGTCAACGTTTCGCTCGTCATTGGGAGCTTTTTCAAGACAACATGTTATCGATGAACATTACAAGATCAGTATATAAATTAGTATGTTTTACGTCAAAAAATACATTAAACAGATTAAAAAGGGTTAGTATTTAAAATTTTCAAATAACGGACGGTTGGACACACAAATTCTAAAACAGACGTTTCACATTTTAAAAACACAAATATATTTTACGTACCTTGGATATAATGTTGCATCTTTGGATGCTATCTAGTGTCTAATTTGCTTTATAAAGATAAGGAAACTGTGGTATTTTCATTTTTGCTGTTTTTTGGCACGCAAGAAGTATTCTTCGTTTTACCGGGGTCTAAATCAGAATTTAATGTATTGCAGGTGTCGTTGAGAAAGTTCTGTAAATTACTTTATTAAGTTATGATAAATCTGACTTAACCTACTTATATCTTGTCTGTCGTTTACACTATCTGTATCTTTCTTTATATGTATCATTTCTTTGATTGATAATTTATGATAATTACTATCTTGATTTAAAATTTTGGTTTCTTTAAAATTGAATTCATGTTTAGCATTCTTTTCATGTTTGTGTAGGGCAGTTGAGGCATTTTTTGTGTATTTATGCCCATTTAGACGATTTTCCAGGTATTGGGTTGTCATACCAATATATTTTTTTGGGCAATTTAAACAAGATATGGAGTACATTATATTTGATTTTTTTTTGGTTTGAACTTTACTTTTTAATGGTGTATATAGATATTTTAATAAGTTTTGTGCTTTATGACATATTGTGATGTTGTGTTTTGATAAAATATATTTCAGTTTCTCTGATAGTTCTTGGGTGTAGGGCATAGCAATATGTTTATTTCCTATGGTTGATTTTGGGGAATTCCGAGAATTATTATAAAATTTAAATGTGCGTTGTTTTATTATTCTATTTATTTTTTCAAATGGATAGTTGTTGTTTTTTAATGTATCTCTTACCTTGTTTAAGGCCCACTGACGGAATTCAGGGGAGGTCAGGGCGATAGCTCTGTCGGTTAACCCAATAATAACGCTGTTTCTTTGATTTTTAGGGTGGTGGGAATTAAAATTTATATACCTTCCTGACCAAGTGGACTTTGTATACCATTTTGTTTTTATTTCGTTATTATTATTGCGAATTAATGTCAGATCAAGGAAATTTATTTCATTGTTTTTTTCTGTCTCTGAAGTAAATTTTAATTTTGGGTGGTAACTATTGAAAGATTTTAAAATATCTTGAATTTTATTATATGGTACAGCTGCTAAGCAATCGTCGACAAAACGTTTGAAAAAAACAATGTTAACATCTAGGTTTCTCAATGTATTTTCTTCCACATACTCCATGACTAGCTGGGCAACCGTGGAGGATATGGGAGAACCCATTGCGCAACCATCTAGCTGTT
>MU188247.1:47049-57583 GCA_016904865.1 Pissodes strobi | reverse complement strand
ATATTCTTGGTGTCTTTGAAGTTTTTGGGTTCAGTGCTCGTTAGGAAGCTCTTAATGATTGACCTGATTGGAAGCTTGATTTTGTATTAATTTTCAACGCCTCTGCTCTCTATAAACGACGAGGAATTAGAAGCAAAAATAAATAAGACCACAACACTAATAAACAACAAACCCGCATGGAAGTTATTGGCGAACCTCAATGGTAGCTAGACCCAAGCAATTGTTCTGGATAAGCTAGAACGCGAACTCTCTCTTTCCGAAGATATATGAGTTTGCCGACTATCTCACTAAGAAAAATATAGTCCTAGCGCTGGTACACGAAACATTTTTAAATGCTTGCATGAAAATAAACAATAAAACTACACGATTCATAGAAATAATAAAGCTGAACGGGTGGGAGGAAGCACTGCTATTTTTGATAAAGAACAACTAACAGTAACACATGACACAATCAAAACACCACAATTAGAGGAGACTAGTGTTAAAATTAGCTTAACTGACGACGACCTTCAGCAAAAAAAAACTGAATTGGATATGAGCAAACTATTCGATTACACACTTCCTGTCATAGCGGCAAGCAACTTCAATGTAAAACACAGATCGTCGGATTGTAGAGTCGTAAAAACCAGCGATTCTACATTACTCAACGCAAGACAAACACTAGCTTTTAGCCTTCATGCTGCCTTAGAACCGATACACATTCATTGCGATACAACAGACATCCCAGGCATAGCACTAATACAAAATATAGCGCATAAAATTGGAACAGACAACCTTGAAGATCTCTCAGGATCTTATCATACGTTTACAGGGATAACAGTAAATAACGTACTCGAACACGCTAAAGTAAATACTCAAACATTCATGCAAGCACTTGCAAAGAACACTTCACAGAAAACCTTACCACACTAGCAAATATAAATTATAAGAAAGAACAACACAGAGCATAAGAGAAAGAAACATACTGAAAATACAAGGCATGCTAATAGGTGACATACACTACTAACAGATAAGCTAACAGGCTTACAAACATAAACAAAACAGATATTAATAATTACAAAAACGATAGATGGACCGAACAACACTCAACACTACATACAGTGCTAAAATAAAGACGAAATATCTTGTCCTGTTCTGCATTATCTGAGGGGATTGTGTACTCCAGTGCAGAGAAGGCTGAAGTATTAATTCACCCTGAGAAAGCAACGCAAGATATAGGTCATCAAGCAAACTCGGAGACAGCTTAGAGAGAAATATTAACACAAATTAACGATGACCAAGACAACAAACCCAAACGAAATTCTGCGAATAAATGCAAATAAAATCCCCAGGACAAAAAAAATATTCAAAATAAAGTTGTAAAGAACTTCCCCCAACTAGTAATGCAGGAACTAATAAACTTTATGAACATAACACTTGAATTCAAACACTTGGGGGATGAAAAAATGCGAAAATAATACTAATTCTAAAAACCACACAAAAATCTCACATTTCCACAAAACTGACGTCTTATTAGTTTGCTTCCATCTTCAAGGAAACTAAGACAAGGGATGATACTAAACATATTAAACAGACACATGACAGAATACAACCTACTATCAAACGAACAATTTGGGTTCAGAAAACAGCACAAGACGGAGCAAGACGTTCAGCTTGCCAAATTGGTCGAAGAGGCGATAAAATGACTACAAAGAGGGACTTTTATCGGAGTTGTAGTTCTAGATGACGAAAGAGCCTTTGACAAAGATCCGCTTGTGGAGCTCATAGATTACATAACCTCCCACTTGCCATCATTCCTCAAAAACAGAATATTCTCTACACAAGTAAACTCACACAACTTTTTCACTCCCACACTCACTCTTCCACACACTATATTCACTATACCCAGATAACCATCTACCAAACTTTTAATTCATGCAGACGGCATCGACACCTGCCTGCATAGTGCATATTCACAATGAACAATACCTTCGTAAGACTCAAAAGCCACCTACAATAATATCTAGGCTCTATAAATGGCTGGGCAAGTACTTGAAATATTAAAACTAACGAAGATGAAACTAAGGCCATTGTCATAGATAATGCTGCAATTTCATGGAGGTACTCTATCAAATATCTAGGGGCAACTCTAAATAATAAGCTTTCATTTAACAAACACATAAAAACCAAAATCAAAGAAGGTATTGAAGCAAAATATTCATTCTATTTATTAACAGAAAAAGTAAAATGACACTAAAAAATTGACGATCGATCTATAACAAAGTTATCAAGCTCAAAGTCCCTTATGGACCCCTTCTATACACATGCACGGTGTGAGTTCACTCACACTGTAGCACGTTTGAGTTTCATAAATAAAATGAAAGCTTGGTTGATTAACCTATTTTCAGGAAGGTTGTTAAACTTATTTTCACAAGGATCTTCCATGCAAACAATTGCTTAACTATCATATGGGTCATACAGTATGACCCATATGATAGGTAGTAAGACCGTCATACTACCATTGTATTGTGAAGGCACAAGCAATTTGATATGTCTCCTCCGAGATCTATCTGAAGCCTCCAGGTTCTGAATACGATTGGTTAATCTATATTCTTCTTCTATTCTATATTTTTCGTATATCTTTAACTGCAATAAAGAATAGAAAATCAGTCTTGAACGGCCAGATATGTGAAACAAAAACAAAACATATATATTTTCAAAATTTTTAGTCTATTCAAATTCTATCAATGTATTGGCTAAATGCAAGATTTTTATCGGGAGTCGTTCTTTCTTTTAATGATGTTAACACCCTCAAACTCTCTTCTACCATTGCTTCTGTTCTTATCTTAACACTTGGAGTTGATGGAACAGCATCAGATTTGTGATTTTTTTTTTGGGGTCCAGCTTCTTCTACATACGTCTCTGACATGCTCACATCAAGTTTGTTGTACGTTCGCCACATGTTCTGGTACCTTGGTACTCTGTTCTGGTTCTGTGTCAACCAGAGCCTGAGAAATGCTCCATACGTTTGAAGCTCTTACCGCAACTGAGCATAGTGGACTACTGGTATAATATGAGGCAGCAGAGGATGCCCTTAACATATTATTCTACAAGCAGCTATGGTATGGTATGGTAGGTAGAGGGGTCGCTCGGCAAGATTTGCCCTTCAACACGTTGACCACAATAATTGATCTTTTGTGTATACCCTTCTATTTTACGAGAAAATTCCTATCTTCTTCGAGAATCTCAGAATATTTCGAGGGTTGAGCTTCTGTAGATCCCCCGTTACCACAAGGGCATTTTCGAGATGCCTCAACTTTGGCGAATCAGTTCCTGACATTCGCAGAGTAGTGCTCCGACGTTTCAGTCATAGTTTGGCAAAATCTGCATTGTTCGTGAGTGGTTTTCCCCCATTTTCTTTTCCCAGCTGGTCAGCGGCTTCGTTGCCTTCCACACTCTCGTGCCCTGGTACTCACATTAAGGTGAGTCTGTTTCTATTTGCCAGTTGATCTGCAGCCATCCGACAATTCCACACTAGCCGGGAGTTGATTCTGCTAGATGCTAGCGCTTTTAAGGCTACTTGACTATCTGATAGGATATAGATCCTTGCACCTCTTAGGCGTTTTTTGGCACATTCAGAGATGGCTATATTGACAGCAATTAGTTCTGCTTGAAAGATTGTGGGTGTGTTTCCTCAAGGTGCAGAGATTCGACACCTAGGTCCGTAAACTCCGGATCCCACTTCATCTTTGATCCATCTGTGTACCAGAAAAAAATCCTCTCTTAGTTGTTTTAGTCTTTTCTCCTGTAGTACTGCGGTCTTCAATTAGGAATGGAATTTTGTTTCCATTGTATCGGTTGGTTTGGTCATCGCCTCTATCTGAATGTCCTTCCGAATTTCAAGGTGACCAGTCAGGTTTCGTTATTTCAGTTTTTGTGTCTGAGTGACTCTATAGGCACTGGTCCAGGCCTCCTTTTCTATGCATATGTGCAGCGAAGGGGGTCAAGTAGGGTATGGAAACAACACAGCGAAAGCGAACAAAAGTACAAAGGCTCGCCTGTGCGTGCCCCACAGCAGCTACGGAAAGCTGCTGTGGGGCACGTTTTCATAGCCCCAGTTATACCCAGACAGGCGAACCTTGGTACTTTTGTTAGCTTTCGCTGTGTTGTTATCTCCTTTGTTTTTACCCACCACACCAAGCAGGCGTAGGTTATAATAGGCTTAACAACAGTGTTATAGGACCACTAGATAATGGGGGGTTTTAGCCTCAATGCCTCATGTTTTACCAAAGAGTCGTCGACAGGCCCAAGGCGCTGCCGTTGCTTTTTTGATAGTTCTTTCCAGATGTAAGTTCCAGGATAGTTTCTGGTCAAGAACGATGCCAAGATACTTAACCTCTCTTGAAAGATCTACCGTTGTCCCTCCAAAAGTGGGTGCTTTAAGGTTCAGCTTCCTTCTTTTTATGAATGGGATTACTACGGTTTTGCTTGGGTTGACATTAAGTCTTTCCTGTGTACACAATGTGCTGACAAAGTTGAGTGCACTTTGCATACGTTATGAGAGAACGTTGTCATGCTTGCCTCTTATTCTTATAACTAGATCATCTGCGTAACCTTGGACTTCAAAGCCTGCTTCAGTCAGTCTTACCAGTAGATCGTCAACCACCAGAGACCAAAGCATGGGCGATAGGACCTTTCCTTGAGGGAATCCCTTTATTACTTTGACTGTTACAGCTGTTTCTCCAATGGTCGCGATGACTTCACGGCTGGTTAGCATGGATTTTATCCATTTTGTAGTGGTTGGTTCCACTCCTCTGCGGGTTGTGGCGCGCGGAATTGGTTCATGTGAGGCATTGTTAAATGTTGTTCGTCTAGAAATGCACACAGCGCCACTTCTTTTTTCAGCCAGTGCCTTCTCTATATCGCGGACGAGATTTTGAAGAGCATGGGTGATAGATTTCGACGGTTGGTATGCGAATTGTTTTGCATGCAGTGGAGAATTAGAAAGGAACTTGCTCCTGACGTGCCTATCGATAATCTGTTTTATCGTTTTAAGAAGGAAGAAGGTTAAGCTAATGGGGCGGTAAGACTTTGGTTCCTCTTGTGAGAAGCCAACAAGTATTGGTATTACGAAATAAAAAAATATAACGTGATAAATAAATATCAGACATCTAAAACAACTGTCAAAAATTAATACAACTGTTGCCTATAAATTCTTACTAACTGCATGTTTCTCCATGAAATCCATGTATTTCAATGCCATTTACATTCTGGCACCTCTGAACCAAGAAGCTCCCCTTCTTAAAAAGCCTTCATTCTTTAGCATAACGTTCACTAAGGTTTTTCCCGAACCCTTTGGACATTTTCAGCTAGAAATTAATAATATGTTCAAAACAATGAATCCGCAATAAGCTATTATAAATAAAACCAATTTTCCAATCTCCTACCTGTAGTTGTCATTGCTGTTGTAATGTTATTCCAAGCATTGCTTTTTTATTATTGTCCTTAAAATCTTTTGAGGTCTTATCAAATAAAAAAGGAAAAGTGTTGAATTAGGTCAATCAGCAAATGTTCCTGATCCAAATCCGACATATTTTCTCCAGAATGTGCCAATACTGCCAATAAACCAATAAACAACTTCAAACAATTTTTTTTCTACTTTGGAGTCTCAAAAACGTCAACGTCGAAATGCCGATCACGTACGAAAGCCAACGATCTCGTCCGATTCGTTAAGCCGTAACATGGGAGATGATAATAAACCTTTTTTTACTTCTTACTGCAAACGGCTTATTGCTTACTGCTAAGTTTTACGGAAATCTGAGTGGTTACATTGCTGACTGAATGTTTATTTTCATTACGGCTTACTGCTACTTCTTAAGCTATGTGTTACTGCAATTATAAATCAGCCTTAAAATATACAATGAAATTTGCCTTCTAGGTGTCCACGAGCTGTGATTAAATATTTGGCAGTATATTCCGATTATGAGAATTAAATTAACCAATTTTTAACTATCAAAAAATCTATTATTTCATAAATATTTTGAAGCTGAATATTGCAACTACGATGCCATTATTATTGATATTTCGTTTTAATACTTGCGGGAAGTTAAGCTCGCCACCACACACAAATCGCCTCGATCAGCGTATCCATGTTCTTCGCATCTTATACCTGCAACAAAAAGATGAGTTAAAAATTTGATAATTTTTGTGGCAGCAATGTTGTTTGTATTTAGTGAAATAATGAAATTATTTAGTGAATATATATTACTGGCTCTCTGCTGATCAGGGTGTCAAAGATTCAGTAAACCTAACTTAACTACAATCCTATGGTCCAGTGGTTTACAATTTCAAGACATGTTTTACGGCGAGTCATTCCTTATAGGTGCTTGGCAACCGGACACACTATATGCAAATATGGGCGGCGGGCGGCGCGGCGTCCCTGTCCCTTGCAGTAGAATGAGAATATTATTGTCAAATAGAGGATAACCCAAACAAACCGATAAGAAAAAGCAATTACATAAATTTAATTTCGACTTAGAGGTTTGAAATGTTTTATTAGCACCCTCGTCTAAGGGTACAGAACAGTTATATACCAATAGGTTTTTAATTACATTGAAATACATTTTGCTTTCCTTACAGCCAATTGCACGAAACTTGTCTGGAGTATTATTTCATGACCCTTTGGCGTTCCTAAAACAACAGTTTTATCCAGGGTATATTCTAACGTAGTTAGCGTTACGTTCACAGTGTAGCCAAGAGGCTTCTCTCTGGAGAATTATATAGTGCAAATGAATGTTCCTACTTTCGTTGCTCAATGTAAAATTTTGTTATTTGCGTAGTTAGGCAGAGAACTAAAACATATCAAATCAGACAGACTAGAGGCTCGGCTACATAATTATACACCGCTCTATACGGTACGAAAAAAAAACACGGCCATTCAAATATCACTAAATACCATATACTTTAACGAATTATGTCAAATGGTCTTAGCAAAAAATCAGCAATATATTAATATAAATCTCAATACAAGCAATATATTATGATATATCTATATGCAAGCAACGAAATCAAATGTTCCTAGGAACATTTCTATTTAACAAATTCTATTATTTTTAAAAGATATCTTAGCATAAGGAAAAAATGCTGGCTTTTCAATTTGGAATTTTATAGAAAACAATGATGCTGTTTGAGGTTCAGTTATTTTTTAATCAGCTGAATATGTCCAATGGCAATGAAGTTGAAGCGTCATCAACAACTGACTTAATGTTGGATCTCAGGTATGGAAAATAAATATCCGCTGTTCCAGGGTAAGTGAATTCGCACAGATATCTTACCAACATTTTAATAAAGTAGTATATACACTGGTATAATATTTCGTTTGTCTTTCGTTCATTTTCGTACAATAGGCAATAAGCTTGTTGCTTTGATAGGTAGATTGCTGCACTCACAATGAGTTAAAAAGAATACGTTCGATCAACCATCGTAGCGGTTATAGGATATAATAAGAAAGCATCCTTTGAGCGGAAGACTCTGGAAAGGTTGTGTGAGCGATACTTAAGGGACTGCGTACTGGTAAGCCGACCGCTCCATCCCAACCAACATGCGTACACTTCGGGAAGATCGACCGACAAAGCCTGGCATTTAGCAGTGAGCCAGATCGATAGATCGCTGGACAATAACGAGCCCACCCAGGTGTATTTAGCATAATACGCTGAGGGTGTGTTTGATACAACCACCTTTGGAAAAATCAATGCAGCTTTAACAAACAGGGGCGTTCCTGTCGCTGTCAGTGGCTGGATTTCCACACGCTCTCAAAGATACGCTGCACGCGTAAGGTGGAATACACTGTGGTGAGAGGCACCGTTGGAGTAGGCTGCCCATAGGGAGGCGTTCTGTCGCTACTGCAATAGAACCTTATTCTCGACAGACATTTATTTGCATCGCCTCAACTCAGATGGATTCTATACCAATGTATATGCCGAGACGGAGACGGTGCTCTTCACTAGAAAAAGAAGCACGGAGCCACTACGGTTTCCGACCCTCCTAAAAACACAACTAAATTTTGTGTCTGTCGTAAAATACCTTGGGGTCACCTTCGATGCTAAATTAACCTGGAATCTTCATTAGAACGAAGGCTAAAGAAGGCATACAATATTTCTTATGAATAGTGCCGCAGGACCGTAGTAAAAATCCGGGGTTGTAATGTGGATCTATACTGCTATCATAAGACAAATGATTGCCTATGGAGCCATAGTTTGGTGGCCCAAGAGTCCACAAATAACGGCAATGCTTAAGCTGAGTCAGGTAAAGACAACTGTCTGCCTAACCATAACGGGAGCTATGAGAATAAACCCAACCAGAGCCATGGAAGCAATGTTATGCTTGTCGCTCCTAGATATTTATCAAGGAGGTGGTTCTGACTACATTGTTAAGGCTCAGAGTCGATAGTGTGCAACACAGCATAAATGTGGAGAGACTAGACACCACCTGTGGGAAGGGGCAATCGGAAGACTGCCACTATGATGAGCCTATAACCAAAGGTGCGGTTAAGATTTTCGTGGATGGGTTAAAACCCCAGGAAGGAACAGGCTGTGAAATGTACTATCGAAGCTTGCGAATTGAACTCAAATGGTCTGTGGAGGGACACGCAAGCATAGTTCAGTCTGAATTTGCTGCCATATCCCCAGCAAAAGAGATTGTTCGCAGGACAAAACCATTAAAATCTCCGCGGACAATAAACAAGCACTTCTGGCCCTGAAAAGATATAAACTTGAAGCTAGGTTAGTACTAGAATGCCACAATTCACTGAAAGATGCCGCCCGCAAAAACAGAATTTCTGTGTGGTGGGTTAAAGGACATGTACAGTGAAAACGTAGCAAATTAGCGGATCAATTAACTAGAAAGGTAGCCGGTTCAAATATTATCGGAGCAGGCCCTTCAAACCTACTCATCGCTACGTTGATACATATGAAAAAAAGATCACCCATGAAGACTTTAGAGCAAGATGGGACGAAACAACTAACTGTCGACTGGCCATGGAGCTACTAAGCTACCCCAATGAGTCTGCAGCAAAGGCATTCCTGGATATATCAAGGAAGAAGCTATGACTCATAGCGGGGATTCTGACTGGACACTGCCAGCTAGGGAAACATTTCTACACAATGAGATTAAGCGAGACACCTTTAACCAGAGGCTGTGAACAAAAGGCCGAAACAATAGAGCATCTGCTCTGCGATTGCAACCCTGTTTCAGAACTAAGGAAACTCATTTTGGGAGAACGATGGCCAACTATGGCTTTTCTCGGAATAGCCTCATCAGGCAACATCGCCGCCTTTTTTACAACACTAGGCTAGGCAATGACCTAGACCTATTGCTTGACCTAGAGAGGATGCACAGGGGGTTAGGGCACTAAGTGCCATGGCCTTTAAGGCCACCCTCTCACCATTTCCAGATTCCAGATAGGATACAACAAGAAAGCATTAAATTTAACTTAGATTATTTGGGCTTTTTTCCTTCGGGTATATGACTTACTAAATTTTTTCAAAGTAATGATGCAGCATTTATCTTGTTCTGTTCATAGTTGCTGTTCACCAATTCAAGAAGCCTATTATGTTTGGCGATCACTATATTATTTTATTGGTATCACATTAAATGCAATAACGAAACATCCAAAAGTCAGCATAATGCCATTTCGAACGTCCATATTGGAAATCCGATTAAACTTTCAGGATAGAAACTACTGTCTCTGAATATATAAACTTTGGTAGATTGGATCACGTAAAGTTAAACTTTTATGTCACAAATTAGCATAATACGCTGTATTTTCGAATTTATGATATTATTATTTGCTGTCATTCATCTAAATATTAATTTGAGATTATCCATGAACTAATATATTCGACGATTAGGTTTTGAAATTATATGAAATACTATTACATTCGTTAAATCTGTGGGGTTTATAAGGCATTTTAATCCTCAATTCAACTGTTACCAGGTTTTTTTTTAGTTTCCTTAATTTATTTTCGAGTAATAGCTAATTTTAATTAAAATAAGATTAAAACCAAAGGAATAATCTCAGCATGACTGTAAGTTTAGATTTAAAACGCACAGCTTAATTAAAATAAAATTTTATTAATCAATAAGGATGATATAACATAAATACAATACAAAACATCAACAAATAATCGGCTTTAAAAATCCTAACCACACATTTCCAAACGATGGAGGGCTAATTTTTATCACATCCGCGATGCCTTAATTTTTAAATCGTCTATAAAGTACAGGGTTATCCAACGAGGACTAGACAAGGCGATTTCGTGACTTTCCCTGTACTTTTATAAAAAAAAAACTGAAATAGCAATCTTATGTAATTTTCTCCCGCGAATTCGGATATGTTCACCCAAAAACAATTGAACATCAAATAAAAGTGCTAGGGGTCACTATGATATTTTTTTAAATGGAACACCCTGTATATTACTACATTTTTGGACTCTCTAGAAAAATCTCAACACATTTTGTGTATAATATCCTATACCTATCTTTAGCTGTTTACCAA
>MU188247.1:0-37049 GCA_016904865.1 Pissodes strobi | reverse complement strand
CACTGTCTTCATAAGAATAAACAATGGCAACACCATAGTTTTATATTTTCATTTGAACTACAAGCGCATCCCAAATCTGAAGCCAATTGGATATGTAGAAGTCACCTAACATTGACTTGCAACATTTGACCCAAAATCGGCCATGTTGAATCCGTCATTTTAAATTTTCAAAATCTGGTAAAAAATTCAAATTCCTTGTCCCGAAAAACCCCCATATACCAATTTTAAACGAAATCGGACATACTTTAAGTTGTGCCCTTGAAAGGGAGTGTAAGCAAGACCATAGTTTTATATTTTCATCTAAACTACAAACGCATACCAAATTTGAAGCCAATTGGATATGTAGAAGTCAGCTAAAATTGACTTGCAACATTTAGACCAGTATCGGCCATGTTGAATCCGCCATTTTGAATTTTCAAAATCTGATAGAAAATTCATATTTCTTGTCCCCAAAAACCCCCATATACCAATTTTAAACGAAATCGGACATAATTTAAGAAGTTGTAAACTTAACAACATTATAATATTGTATTGTCATCGGAACTATAAACGTGTACCAAATTTCAAGTCAATCGGACATTTAGAAGTAGTTCTAATTCAGCTTACAAGATTTGATTACATACAGACAGATCCACAGGTGAAAGTAAATAAAAGCTTGTAATGTAAAAAAGGGTTGGAAAAAGCACCTGGACCAGGGATTTTGTAATCGAGTTTATCGAAATGTATAAAAGTTTTCCATACCTTTGAAGGGTAAAGCCATCGGAATATTCCAATAAAATGATAAAAATTATGCCTATGAGGCCGTGAGGGGATCATTTGGAAAGGAAATAAAGAAATTGAAGCTATCAAAAAAATCCGGTGCTGGTCTTGATGAAATATATATTCCGCACTTATGGTAAGTTGACCACTTTTTATTTTTGGAAGACTATAAAAGGTCCAGAGATAATCAGAGTAATATTTTCGAAAGTGAAGCAGATTATACTTTGAATACACAGCAGATATAATATACATTACATGATAAGTTTTTAAAAAAATATATGAAAAACATATGTTTGTAATTTCTAGAATTATTCTTTCTGATTAAACATTCTTTATCTTAAACGATTTAAAAGTAAATTTTTGTTAAAAAAATCGTCCTCGCCGCGGTAAGGAGCCTTCATCATTGAAATATTGTATGTAATTATTCCGGACATTTTTTGTTATTTCCGACGCCACATTCTAGTTCCAGGAGAGTGTGTGGACTGTGTGGTGCTGGTCCTAATCCAATTTGTATCTCGCCTATTTCATATTTTATTTCGTCGAAATCTATAGGAAGCATATAACTATGTCCCAACTTTTTATATATTTTCCAGTTTTAAATGTATCGCAATTAGAAAGCTTTGGATACGTTTTCGATTATTCGCCGAGCCCTACTTAGCTTATAGTTAAATAAACTTTCTGCATTTGATGTCTTTTGACGAAAAGGTTGCAAAAAATCAGTTTTTTACGAAAACGCTTTATCTTGTAGCGTTGTAAATGCTACCAAACCCAGTAATACAGTTTCTTCTCTTTCACTAGTAGATTTATGTTGTTGATATTCTCGTTACCTTACATCCGAACGCACCTCATCCAGTATGACGAATGCAGTTCCGAAGAGTTCATGGTCGCCCCGCGTGTTCGAACGTTCTCTTGACGGACGTCTTAAGATAATTTTGGTAATTGACGAGGTGTTCTCTTCTGTGCCTATAACGCAGATGGAAGGAGAACAATGACGAGAATTAATATCGCGATATTATCGTCTTTAATTTTGACCCTCAGGTTCATGTTATACCTTAAATGGTCGTAAGATAAATTGGCAAATATGTTGCCATATATATTTTTCCTTAAATGTATTTTACATAAAGTGAGGTTAAAAAGGTATGTTGTGTACGAGTGTTTTGATATTAAACAGTTAAAATTATTTATAATTTAACTAGGGTCCTTCATCAATGCTGAACTTTTTTCCTCGGCTTGTTTTTTGCTGATCAAGAGAGTTTCTCCGATTTTGTTCCGCCCATCTGAGGCCTTTTGTCGAGGTGGTGCTGACCACACGGTATTTGTAGGAGTTGAGAACTAGCCACCAAGCTCTGTCAGTGGATCCCAAGTCCGTAAAATCTACAGAATACAAGTAGGCCCTATAATTACCTAACTTAATTTTTTCGAACTTACAGTCCAATGATTTTTAGTAGATAATTATCTTTTATTGTCTCTATTCCCGTTTATTTATTAACAAACAGACTTTCTTCATTATGGTGTATGATATTATCGCAGATATCGAATGCCAAGCTAATAGAATCGTAATTATTTCACTTAACCTTTTTGTATTACGTACATTTACCAAAATGCTACGCCCTTGCCATAAGTCACATAATTACTTACCGTATTTGTTTTATTGAACTTACCGTTAAATGACTTTAGTTCATCTATTATCTTGTCACATAATTACTTATCGTATTTGTTTTATTGAACTTACCATTCAATGACTTTAGGTTTTGTACCGTATTTATTACTGTTTCTTATCGTAATTTGCTTCAGAAATACTTATTTTCTTCAATATCATATCGGATATTATCTCGGGTAGCAAAAATGGTATAGTAATTATCTGATTTATTCTTGTATTGCTTATACTTATTTAGACGCTACGCTTTTATTGTAACTTACTGTAAGCCTCATGGCAGTATACCGTATACCGTCTTACTTAACTGCAACTTCAACTTTTCGCCTTAATGCAGGTCTCGAAATGAGCTCACCTCGATTTCCCCTGTAGATATTCACCGAATATATAATATATTTTCTTCACAGGTTAAATCATTGATTTAATATATTTTAATTTACTGTTTAATGGTTCAATGAAGTTATCGCTGCGATGGGATTTATGTAGAATAATTTTTGTTTATTAAAATAATTCTTATTTATAGTGTTTTGTGATTAACTGCGTTTAGTCGGAACTTAAAGAATTCAGAATTTAGTTAGAAATATTTTAAAATAAGAATCTGATAATTCTGATGTTACATATTTTAGAGAATCTTCTCATTATTTTATGGGCGATACCGTAACCTCAACTTAATTTGTGATCAAATTAATTGACTTTTGTGCAGGTATTGTCTTTTGTGCGGTTATGTATGTGAAAGTTTTTAGTATGTAAGTAAATAGTTTAATTGGAATCTTGATGTTTATTTTGATAAGTTGAAGTCGATACTGAATTGAGTTGATACATTTTATATTCAGATTTCACGATATTCTTATATTGGGTATGTTTTTAAATTTTACTTCCCTGATTTCAATCTTCAAAAATCAGTAATATATTCCTAGTAAAAAATTTAGTGGCGCCTTCGCCTAACTGCCAACTCTACGACCCACACCTAATTAATATTAACACCTTTGGGTGAACCTGGCATATGGACCGGTTGTTAAGCGATTAAATAATCGTGTTACAATCTCCTATAAACGGATGCTCAGAAATATTTCTTGGTTTGTTGATGGTGGATGCAATCTTATTTTTTCAGAAAATTTAGATTTTTCAATTACGCGTCCAAAATGGGTTCATTTCGAACTCATAGTCTGCATTTGCAATCCCCAATAGAACAAGGCTATGAGTACCCTTATAATTGTAATATGTAGATCCAGAGTTTGCAGGTGAAACTATTTGCACGTTCTTGCTGTGAACGGCATCAAGGCGATGAGGAAACTGCCATTTCTCTTCGGATTCACCAGGTTGGTTTTTCTAGTCAGATTCGATTTTGCAAAAACTAAAAATATAGGATCGGGCGCTACTCTCTGAAACTAATAGGCATGGTATTATTTTCCCTAAAGCATAATACGCGATGCTAAATTTCAAGTCTTCGAACTTTCATTCTGTAGCTAGAAAATAGCTGTAAAGCGCTGATGGGGAGAAATAGCTACTCGCAAATGAGTAGTTTGCTCCTCAATAATTAATGGCTTTACTAATTTTACTAATTCTAAATATATATCTTCATCAATATGCAAGTAGTTTGGGTTTGTATCAATTACCTTTTTCGAGTCTCAGATCTTGTAAGAAGTTAACATGAGAGCATTGGTCTCTTTTGAATAGCCACTGTTTCGCCAATTAAGAATGCTTTATCCAATATATTTTTTGTTTTTTTTTTTAATTACTAGTGCTGCTACAATGCTGATAATTTGTTTTCGCTGCATCGTGCCACTGTACAATGATAACTGTCTAAATGAACGACAGTGTGTGCGCAATCAGCGCAAACAATTTTACGCCAACATTGAACATTGTCGTACATTTGTTGAATGAAACTGCAGTGTATCCATTTCTATTCTCCGCAAATCACGGTAATTTGAGGTTAAAAATGTGCAGCTTCACTAAAGTAAAGTTTTATTAATCCATAAGAATAGCATTAAATATAAAATGTATTTTAAAATTTTTATTGTATTCCAACCAGCACTTTACGTGTTCGACCTGGCGCATACAAATAAAACATGTAATTGGCACGATCGCGGTCGCTCGTTTCTTTACTTCGCTAAGATTTAAAACTTGAATTCAGAATACTAGGTACTTCTAAGGAATAAAATAAGCCCATTGAAATAATTTGAACCGGGCATTTCCTAATGAATTTTAGTCACTTATGGGCTAATTCGTCTTGCCGTGTCCAATAAATGGGTTATTTTCTATATGTTTATTATTATAATCAACAAAATTGTCATTAGTACTGCGGGCTATTCTATAAGTTTGATAGTTTTGAACAAATGTATTGGTCATTATTGTTTATAAACAAGAAGAGCCGTCTCCATTATTAGCAAATATGGCAATATCAAAATGTCCTATTCAATGAACAGTGGTCTACAGTGAGCTATGGAATTGGCCTTCCAGATATACCGAATGCTCCTCTTCTGGAGCACAAACACAGAATTAAACAAAGTCAGGCCACAAAACCCTCAAAACTCTATGCCATACCTCAGATGACATTCAATAAGAGAAGAGTAGACAATTCTTGCCATGATACTACCCAGATCCTTCGTTATAATCAATACCCACTCAACAAGCGTTGTTGATATAATTCGCAAAGCGTAACCGCCAAAAGCTATCTTCGACTTCAGATTATATGTATGTTCGCTGAATTTTAGCTAATTGTCCATCCAGAGACCCAAAATCTTTAGACAGCTTCTATTTGCAACAGGGCAATGGGTACCACCTGTCAAGTCAAACCTAAAAGTGAGTCGGTTTTAGTAAAATTAAAACTAAGACAGTTGGCAATGAACCAGTCCCGAACCTCCCCCAAATCAAGAGACATAGTGTGGATCAGAACATCAGCATCTCTGTCCAACCACATAATTGAGGTCTGTTGTGTATTTTGAGTGCAGCTAGGGCATTTATGTGTAAGAGAAAGAGCAAGGGCCTATAACACAGCCCTGGGTGACTCCATGCTTAATGGTAAGAATATTAGACTTGCCATTTTGACTTTTCACTAGCTGCCTCATACCAGAGGGGTAAGGTATATACCAATCCAGCACCACACCCCTAAACCCATAGCAAGACACCTTTCGTAGGAGTATCGCGCCATTAAAACAGTTGGATAGAGAAGTCGCAAAACACCGATGCGGCCAACTCCCCCACATTCAGTCCCAGATAAAGACGATCCAAAAGATGAAATATTGCATCCACAGTACCTTTTCGACATTAGCAAAATTAAAACTAAGACAGTTGGCACTGCACCAATCCCAAACCTCCCTCAAATCAAGACACACGGTGCGGAACAGAACATCAGCGTCTCTGCCCGACCACAGAATTGAGGTATCATCGCCAAACAAAGTAAACCTACCCTGTATTTTGAGTGCAGCTAGGTCATTTATTTTTAAGAGAATAATCAAGGGACCCAGAATAAAGCTCTGGGGGACTCCATGCATAATGGTAAGAATATTAGACTTGCCATTTTGACTTTTTACTAGCTGCCTCCTACCAGAGAGGTAAGATGTAAACCAATCTAGCACCACACCCCTAAACCCATAGCAAGACACCTTTCGTAGCACGATTAATACAGTCGAATAGAGAAGTCGCAAAACACCGATGCGGTGAACTCCTCCTCATTCAGTCTCAGATAAAGATGATCCAAAAGATGAAATATTGCATCCACAGTACCTTTTCGACATTGGAAACCGAACTGGCATCAAACCAAGACATTATGAAGACCAATAAACCAAAGCAATCTATCCTTAACAAGCCTTTTATTAATCTTGGATGGGGTTGGAAGTATGGAGTTCGGACTAACAATGGCAGTATTCAGCCGGAGTGGCGGCAAGGAAAAACCCCGCTGTCGAAAGACGAATTTATTGCGTTTGATAAAATATTATATCGTGATCCGGTATGCTCTCGAATACCTTCAAATTGATTCCGTCGTTACCTGAAGAAGATTTATTTTTGATACCTTTTATTACTTTTCTTATTTCGGCAGTATATGTGTGGTATAAATGAAAGAAGCCTGGTACAAAATTCTTAGAATATCCAAGTGGGTCCTGAGAGCTGCGAGCGGGCGTTAACTTCTCTGCTACAGAGAATTAATATAAATTGAGTATATTAGAGTCTGTAGTTATGTGGTCTTTTGAATTATTAGACTTCCATCTTAGTGCGTTCACGATGAACCACTGTGATCTAGGCGTCTTTCAGGTATCATTAAATCTTTCTCCATAATATCTTTGCTTTTACCATTTAACTATTTGACGATAAATAGGTCGGTCACTATCACTTCATTGAATCGTGACCGAGGATCATATCAATTGGCCAGCTCAAATCGTTTGTTAGGCTTCTGAATATGTTTCAATTGGAGGAATTATAAATTCTGCCATATCTACAACTCCCATGCTTAGTTCTATCAGACAGAGAAGATGCAGGAACCAGTCCTTCATGGTACCAGATATGCCTGACGATTCAAACTGGACTTCATTATTAAAATTTTCACTTACATAGTCTATGAGAGTGTTAGTGTGATAGTGTGGGAAGTTAATCTAGTAGATAGGCTCGATAGGGGCAATCCAACCGAATTCGCGTTTTCGCCTGACCTAACTCATCTACATTTATTTTTGGGACGATATCTAAAATCTGTTCAGAATGTAAGGGTTATCCAACGAGGACTAGACAAGGCGATTTTTTGACTTTCCCTGTACATTCATAGAAAAACTGAAATGGCCATCTTATGTAATTTTCTCCCGCGAATTCGGATATGTTCAGCAAAAAACAATTGAACATCAAATAAAAGTGCTAGGGGTCACTTTGCTATTTTTTTAAATGGAACACCCTGTATATTACTACATTTTTGGACTCTCTAGAAAAATCTCAACACATTTTGTGTATAATATCATATACCTATCTTTAGGTGTTTACCAAATATTGACAGTTGAAAGTCGGGCATTTTGACTCTTTGACAGGCTCCAAAATCTAAACCGCACGAGATCAAAGAAAACGGTTTGCACATTCCTATCTTGGGTCTTCCTAAGCTATCGAGTAACTTTGAATTTAACCGGAGGTTTAAAAGTTCCGGTTAATTTTATTCGCAGGTTAAATTCGAAGACACTGTCATTCGATAGTTTATGAAAACTTAAGATAGGAATGTGCAAACCGTTTTCTTTGATCTTGTGCGGTTAGAGTGTCAAAATACCCGACTTTCAACTGTCAATATTTGGTAAACAGCTAAAGATAAGTATAGGATATCAGACACAAAATGTGTTTAGATTTTTCTAGAGAGTCCAAAAATGTAGTAATATACAAGGTGTTCCATTTAAAAAAATATCAAAGTGACCCCTAGCACTTTTATTTGATGTTCAATTGTTTTTTGGTGAACATATCCGAATTCGCGGGAGAAAATTACATAAGATGGCTATTTCAGTTTTTTTTTTTATAAAAGTACAGGGAAAGTCAAGAATTCGCCTTGTCTAGTCGTCGTTGGATAACCCTGTACTTCATAGACGATTTAAAAATTAAGACATCGCGGATGTGAGCAAAAATTAGCCCTCCATCGTTTGGAAATGTGTGGTTAGGATTTTTAAAGCCGATTATTTGTTGATGTTTTGTGTTGTATTTATGTTATATCATCCTTATTGATTAATAAAACTTTATTTTAATTAAGCTGTGTGTTTTAAATCTAAACTTACAGTCATGCTGAGATTATTCCTTTGGTTTTAATCTAATTTTAATTAAAATTAGCTGTTACTCGAAAGTAAATTAAGGAAGCTAAAAAATCTAGTAACAGTTGAATTGAGGATTAAAATACCTTACAACCCCCCCCCCCCCCCCCCCCCCCCCCCCCCCCCCCACGGCGCCATCTGTCAACGCTAACATTGGAATTTTACATGAAAAACATTCAACTAAATACTATTTTTCATCGTTTGGTTCAATGGCTAGGAGAGGGGCACGCATTACATCCACACTGTATAGTTGCTTTATAAAAAAAAGCTGAGTGTGCCAGTTGACAATATACCAGAAGTGAAGCTTCATCCGCATAAAATGCACAGTGTTTTCTGCTAAATGATAAAATAACGTTTTTATTTTATGCAAATTCGCGAATGGTAGAACATCCTATATATTAAACCTCTGCCCGTGCTACGATCGATTCTTATCAGAGGAAGATAGGCATGTTCAGCGCGGATTACATGGAGGCGAGGAAAATAAAAGATAGTTATCCGATGCTTGGTTTGAATTGTGGATGGGCCTCTCTACTTTCGATCGCCTCGCCGGCGCCGCATCGAACATGTTGCAACTTTCGAGTCACACATTTTATAGACTTCGCCTAGCCGTATCACACGTTTTCAAAACTGTTCGTAATGCGTTTAGCAGCCTACTCTCCAAGTTCTCCAGTAAAAAAGTTTCACTTCAAAAATTACTCTTTCATATTACAGATTTAACGAATGTAATAGTATTTCATGCAATTTCAAAACCTAATCGTCGAATATATTAGTTCATGGATAATCTCAAATTAATATTTAGATGAATGACAGCAAATAATAATAATATCCTACATTCGAAAATACAGCGTATTATGCTAATTTGTGACATAAAAGTTTAACTTTACGTGATCCAATCTACCAAAGTTTATATATTCAGAGACAGTAGTTCCTATCCTGAAAGTTTAATCGGATTTCCAATTTGGACGTTCGAAATGGCGTTATGCTGACTTTTAGATGTTTCGTTATTGCATTTAATGTGATACCAATAAGAGAATATAATGAATTTGGTAGTGATCGCCAAACATAATAGGCTTCTTGAATTGGTGAACAGCAATTATGAACAGAGCAAGATAAATGCTGCATCATTACTTTGAAAAAATTTAATAGTTCATATACCTGAAGGAAAAAAGCCCAAATAATCTACGTTAAATTTAATGCTTTCTTGTTGTATCCTATCTGAAATCTGGAAATGGTGAGAGGGTGGCCGTAAAGGCCACGGCACTTAATGCCCATTGGACCCCTGTGCATCCTCTCTAGGTCAAGCAATCGGTCTAGGCCATCGCCTAGCCTAGTGTTGTGAGAAAGGCGGTGATGTTGCCCGATGAGGCTATTCCGAGAAAAGCCATGGTTGGCCATCGTTCTCCCAAAATGGATTCCTTTAGTTCCGAAATAGGGTCGCAATGCATATGCTCTACTGTTTCGGCCTCCTGTTCACACCCTCTGCATAGAGGTGTCTCGCATAATCCCATTGTGTAGATATGTTTCCTTAGCTGGCAGTGGCCAGTCAGAATATCCGCCATGAGTCGTAGCTTCTTCCTTGACATACCCAGGAATGACTTTGCTGCAGACTCATTGGGGTTGCTTAGTAGCTCCCTGGCTAGTCGATAGTTAGTTGTTTTGTCCCATCTTGCTCTAAAGTCTTCATGGGTGATTTTTCATTTGTATTAACGTAGCCATAGGGAGGTTTGAGGAGCCTGTTCCGATAATATTTGAACCGGCTACCTTTCTAGCCAATTTATCCGCTAATTTGTTACGTTTCCACTCTGCATGTCTTTTAACCCACCATACAGAAATTCTGTTGTTGCGGGTGGCATCTTTCAGTGAATTGTGGCATTCTAGTACTGACCTAGCTATAACTTTATATCTTTTCAGAGCCAGTAGTTCTTGTTTACTGTCCGTGGAGATTTTAATAGTTTTGTCCTCAGTTTTTCTGCGAACAATCTCTTTTGCTATGGATATGACAGCAAATTCAGACCATTTGAGCTGGGTTTTTGGGCCATACACGAAAATGTTAATCGCACCTTCGATTATAAGCTCATCATAGTGGCAGTTTTCCGATTGTCCCTTTCCACAGGTGGTGTCTAGCAGCCCCGTCTCCAGGGGTGAGGCGGCGAGGCAGCCGCCTCGGGCGGCCGATTTTTAGGGGCGGCCGTTTTTTATTTTTTCTGTAAAATTTTAATGTGATTGTATGTAACACGGTAAACACTCTCGCAATGAATATGTAAAATGCTTCATTCGTACTATAAGCAGCTCATCGCGCGTTGTATGCAATAATAACCAACGCCTTAAGAAATTAAACTACACTATATTATAACATAAGGTCTATTCGCAATTAGCATTGGCAGTTTAAATTCACAGTGAATGAAAAATCGCATTAACAGTCGTAACTGCCAATGAAAAATCGCGGCTTAGCACATCTTTAGGAACGGGCTACATCGCCCTAAAGCGATTCAGGATAATTTTTACGGAAGTGGCCGAAATGCAACCCGATTGATTGATCGATTACTAAACGGCATGTAATATATTGAGCGTGGAGCGAGCGCATGTTAGATCTACGTACTCATGCGATTTTTTAGACCAAAAATTCGAACTTCGCACCCCCAAATACCCCACTCCAGGGTACCCATATCAAAATTTATTTTTTTCGAGAAATATTTTTGAAAATATTTTTTTGCTTTCATTACAGAAACAATGTCACACACGTACAAATAATTTTTTTTAAATCACATACAGGGTGTTAACACCACAATTTTTCCGAAAAAATTCCCTATTTTTGAAATATTTCGGTACAACAAACTCGTCCGATTTTTTAAATGAAAAATTCGCACCCCGCGCCCCCAAATACCCCTCTCTAGAGTACCCATATCAAAAAAAAAATGTTTTCGAAAATTATTTTTGAAAATTATTTTTTAAATTTTTTTTTCGCTTTCATTACAGAAACGGTTAGAAGGATCCACGTACAAATCACCCACGTACAAATATTTTTTTTAAATCACATACCCGGTGTTAAAATTAGAAATTTACCCAAAAAATCCTCTATTTTCGAAACATTTCGGTACAGCAAGCTCGTGCCATTTTTTGGATCAAAAATTCAAACTTCGCGCCCCTAAATACCCCTCTCTAGAGTACACACATCAAAATTATTTTTTTTCGCTTTCATTACAGAGACGGTTAGACAGATCCACGTACATGTCACCCACGTACATTTTTTTAAATCACGCACAGGGTGTTAAAACCACAATTTTTCCCAAATAATTCCCTATTTTCGAAATATTTCGGTACAGCAAACTCGTGCGATTTTTTAGACCAAAAATTCTAACTCCGCGCTCCCAAATACGACTCTCTACAGTACCCACATCAAAATTTATTTTTTTCGAAAATTATTTTTGAAATTTTTTTTCGCTTTCAATACAGAAATGGTTAGAGGGATACACGTATATGTCAACCACGTACAAATAATTTTTTTAAATTACGTACAGGGTGTTAAAATCACAATTTTTGCCAAAAAATCACACTTCAAAATTTATTTTTTTAGAAAAATATTTTCCAAAATTTTTTCCCTGTTTTTATTATCGAAACGATTCACCAACGTACAAATAAAATTTCCAAAATCATATACAGGGTGGTAAAAATACATTTTTAAAAAAATTCGACTTTTTTCGAAATATTTCGGTACAGAAAACTCCTAAATCGAACTCAACGCACCCTGCTGGAATCTAAAGAAAAATGCTAGATTTTGAGACAAAAATTACATTTTATCGAATATCTACCTTATTTGAACTCCTATCGTAAAACTTTATAGGAGCTTTTCGATCGGCCTTAGGACGGCGCAGACACTGGCGATTTGAGATATCTCTTTCCTTTACGACACAAATGAAGAAAATATAAAAATCAGGTTTGGTCGCTTTGGAAAAAAACGAAACGTCGTACAATCAAACTGGACACGGCACACTATAGTACCCGATGAGATCCATCTTTTTCCAATTTAAAGTTTACCTCTAACTCATACCGTTTTCGAATTATAGCCGATTTAATGAAAATCTCGATTTTTTAAGGTATGAATTTTTCCGACAAAATTTTTTAAAAAAATATCCGTTTTTATTACAGAAACAATTAAAGAGGTCCATTTACATGTTACTAACATGAATACAAAAGTTTCAAAAGCATATACAGGGTGGTAAATTTTTTTTTTAAGTTCGGCGACTCACATACGGGCTAAATACCGTCGAAATACACATTTTTGGTGGTATGTATTTTTTTCGTATCACTCGTAGTTTTGGAGCTACGACCGTGCTCGAATTTAAACTGCCAATTTCTCTAAAACTGAAGAATATTGTTTTTTTTTCGCAAAGAACTTTTTTGTCGGCCTTGAGGTCCTCTACCTACACGCCGAATTTCAAATCGATCGAAAAAAAAACGATAGGTTCTACCGATAGGTTCAGTTTCTATGGGACAAAATAAAGGTTAGGTCGATATAAAAATACGGGTTTCTTCGTTTGCCGAAATTCTTCTTTTTCCACCAAACCTACCCGTTAAAAAACGTGTTTCGCGATTTCCCCCACTTCTCGATAAAAATTCGGGAAACTGGGGGCGTGGGGGGTACCCACTAACCGGCCAACCCCGACTCCGCTGCGGAGTTTGATCGCGGCAAAATTTCGCTCCGAGCTCCCGATTAGCCAGAAATCGCGAAAGATCATGTGATTTACATATAGCCCCCTAAAACCCCCCTTAAAATCGAGCCCCGGCATACCCGATTTAATTCCAGGTAGCCCCCACGTGGTACATCTATCATGAAAATATAGATCCTGCAGGTCATCTCCTTATACCGGGACGTATCGGTTAAAAAACCGCGCGGGCGCCTATTAGTCGAATAGGTCATTATTGACTCCTTAAATTAATTAGTCTGTTGTAATGGGTGGCCTAATCCTGCGCGCCTCAGGCGGCCTAAAGCCTGGAGACGGGGCTGTGTCTAGTTTCTCCACATTCTATGCTGGGTTGCACACCAACGACTCTGAGCCTTAACAATGAGGTCAGAACCACCTCCTTTAGATAAATATCTAGAGGTGACAAGCACAACATTACTTGGGGTTGGGGTTATTCTTATAGCTCCCGCTATGGTTAGTCTCAGCTTAAGCATTGCCGTTATTTGTGGACTCTTGGGCCACCAAACTATGGCTCCATAGGCCATCATTTGTCTTATGATAGCAGTATAGATCCACATTACAACCCCGGGTTTTTACCACGGTCCTGCGGCACTGTTCATAAGAAATATTGTATGCCTTCTTTAGCCTTCGTTCTAATGAAGATTCCAGGTTAATTTAGCATCGAAGGTGACCCCAAGGTATTTTACGACAGACACAAAATTTAGTTGTGTGTTTAGGAGGGTCGGAGACCGTAGTGGCTCCGTCCTTCTTTTTCTGGTGAAGAGCACCGTCTCCGTCTCGGCATATACATTGGTATAGAATCCATCTGACTTGAGGCGATGCAAATAAATGTCTGTCGAGAATAAGGTTCTATTGCAGTGGCGACAGAACGCCACCCTACGGGCAGCCTCTTCCAACGGTGCCTCTCACCACAGTGTCTTCTACCTTAATTTGCACGCGTATCTTTGAGAGCGTGTGGAAATCCAGCCACTGACAGCGGCAGTAACGCCCCTGTTTGTTAAAGCTGCATTGATTTTTCCAAAGGTGGTTGTATCAAACACACCCTCAGTGTATCATGCTAAATACACCTAGGTGGACTGGTTATTGTCCAGCGATCTATCGATCCGGCTCACTGCTAAATGCAAGGCTTTGTCGGTCGATCTTCCCGAAGTGTACGCATGTTGGTTGGGATCGCTCACACAACCTTTCCAGAATCTTCAGCTCAAAGGATGCTTTCTTATTATATCCTATAACCGCTACGATGGTTGATCGAACGTATTATTTTTAACTTATTGTTAGTGCAGCAATCTACCTATCAAAGCAACAAGCTTATTGCCTATTGTACGAAAATGAACGAAAGACAAACGAAATATTATACCAGTGTATATACTACTTTATTAAAATGTTGGTAAGATATCTGTGCGAATTCACTTACCCTGGAACAGCGGACATTTCTTTTCCATACCTGAGATCCAACATTAAGTCAGTTGTTGATGACGCTTCAACTTCATTGCCATTGGACATATTCACCTGATTAAAAAATAACTGAATCTCAAACAGCATCATTGTTTTCTTTAAAATTCCGAATTGAAAAACCAGCATTTTTTCCTTATGCTAAGATATCCTTTAAAAATAATAGAATTTGTTAAATAGAAATGTTCCTAGGAACATTTTATTTCGTTGCTTGCATATAGATATATCATAATATATTGCTTGTATTGAGATTTATATTAATATATTGCTAATTTTTTGCTAAGACCATTTGACATAATTCGTTTAAGTATATGGTATTTAGTGATATTTGAATGGCCCGTGTTTTTTTTCGTACCGTATAGAGCGGTGTATAATTATGTAGCCGAGCCTCTAGTCTGTCTGATTTGATATGTTTTACTTCTCTGCCTAACTACGCAAATAACAAAATTTTACATTGAGCAACGAAAGTAGGAACATTCATTTGCACTATATAATTCTCCAGAGAGAAGCCTCTTGGCTACACTGAGAACGTAACGCTAACTACGTTAGAATATACCCTGGATAAAACTGTTGTTTTAGGAACGCCAAAGGGTCATGAAATAATACTCCAGACAAGTTTCGTGCAATTGGCTGTAAGGAAAGCAAAATGTATTTTAATGTAATTAAAAATCTATTGGTATATAACTGTTCTGTACCTTTAGACGAGGGTGCTAATAAAACATTTCAAACCTCTAAGTCGAAATTAAATTTATGTAATTGCATTTTCTTATCGGTTTGTTTGGGTTATCCTCTATTTAACAATTATATTCTCATTCTACTGCAAGGGACAGGGACGCCGCACCGCGCCGCGCCGCCCGCCGCCCATATTTGCATATAGTGTGTCCGCTTGCCAAGCACCTATAAGGAATGACTCGCCGTAAAACATGTCTTGAAATTGTAAACCACTGGACCATAGAATTGTAGTTAAGTTAGGTTTACTGAATCTTTGACACCCTGATCAGCAGAGAGCCAGTAATATATATTCACTAAATAATTTATTATATACAAACAACATTGCTACCACAAAAATTATCAAATTTTTAACTCATCTTTTTGTTGCAGGTATAAGATGCGAAGAACATGGATACGCTGATCGAGGCGATTTGTGTGTGGTGGCGAGCTTAACTTCCCGCAAGTATTAAAACGAAATATCAATAATAATGGCATCGTAGTTGCAATATTCAGCGTCAAAATATTTATGAAATAATAGATTTTTTGATAGTTAAAAATTGGTTAATTTAATTCTCAAAATCGGAATATACTGCCAAATATTTAATCACAGCTCGTGGACACCTAGAAGGCAAATTTCATTGTATATTTTAAGGCTGATTTATAATTGCAGTAACATATCGCTTAAGAAGTAGCAGTAAGCCGTAATGAAAATAAACATTGAGTCAGCAATGTAACCACTCAGATTTCTGTAAAACTTAGCAGTAAGCAATAAGCCGTTTGCAGTAAGAAGTAAGAAAAGGTTTATTATCATCTCCCATGTTACGGCTTAACGAATCGGACGAGATCGTTGGCTTTCGTACGTGATCGGCATTTCGACGTTGACGTTTTTGAGACTCCAAAGTAGAAAAAAAATTGTTTGAAGTTGTTTATTGGTTTATTGCCAGTATTGGCACATTCTGGAGAAAATATGTCGTATTTGGATCAGGAACATTTGCTGATTGACCTAATTCAACACTTTTCCTTTTTTATTTGATAAGACCTCAAAAGATTTTAAGGACAATAATAAAAAAGCAATGCTTGGAATAACATTACAACAGCAATGACAACTACAGGTAGGAGATTGGAAAATTGGTTTTATTTATAATAGCTTATTGCGGACTCATTGTTTTTAACATATTATTATTTTTTAGCTGAAAATGTCCAAGGGGTCGGGAAAAATTTGAGGGAACGTTATGCTAAAGAATGCAGGCTTTTTAAGAAGATCCCCTCTGGTTCAGATGTGCCAAAATGTGCATGGCATTCAAATACATGAATTTCATGGAGAAACAAGCAGTTAGTAAGAAGTTATAAGCAATAGTTTTATTAATTTTTGACGGTTGTTTTAGATGTCTGATATTTATGTATCACGTTATATTTTTTATTTCGTAATACCACCAAGACTTGTTAGCTTCTCACAAGAGGAACCAATTAGCTTAACCTCCTTCCTTCTTAAAACGATGGGAAAGATTGTCGATAGGCACGTCAGAAGCAAGTTCCTTTCTAATGCTCCACTGCATGCAAAACAATTCGGATATCAACCATCAAAATCTATCACCCATGCTCTTCAAAATCTATTCCGTGATATAGAGAAGGCACTGGCTGAGATAGAAGTGGCGTTGTTTGCATTTCTAGACATAGAGGGTGCATTTGACAATACCTCACATGAACCCATTCAGAGCGCCACAACCCGCAGAGGAGTGGAACCAACCACTACAAAATGGATAAAATCCATGCTAACCAGCCGTGAAGTCACCGCGACCATACGAGAAACAGCCGTCACAGTCAAAGTAATAAAAGGATGCCCTCAAGGAGGGGTCCTATCGCCCATGCTTTGGTCTCTAGTGGTTGACGATTTACTGGTAAGACTGACTGAAGCAGGCTTTGAAGTCCAAGGTTACGCAGATGACCTAGTTATAATAATAAGAGGCAAGCATGACAACGTTCTCTCAGAACGTATGCAAAGTGCACTCAACTTTGTCAGCACATTGTGTACACAGGAAAGACAACCCAAACAAAACCGTAGTAATCCCACTCACAAGAAGAAGGAAGCTGAACCTTAAAGCACCCACTTTGGGAGGGACACCGGTAGATCTTTCAAAAGAGGTTCTTGGCATCGTTCTTGACCAGAAACTAACCTGGAACCTACGCCTGGAAAGAACTATCAAAAAGGCAACGGCAGCGCTTTGAACCTGTCGACGACTCTTTGGTAACACATGGGGGCTAAAACCCTCCATTATCTGGTGGTCCTATAACACTGTTGTTAAGCCTATTATAACCTATGCCTGCTTGGTGTGGTGGGTAAAAACAAAGGAGATAACAAGACAGCGAAAGCTAACAAAAGTGCAATGGCTCGCCTATCTGGGTATAACAGGGGCTATGAAAACATGCCCCACAGCAGCTGTGGAAACCCCGATGACCAAACCAACCGATAGAATGGAAACTAAACTTCATTTTGAAGACCGCAATACTACAGCGGAAAGACTAAAACAACTAGAGAGGGGATCACTTGCCTGGTACACAGATGGATCAAAGATGAAAGATGGAGTGGGAACGAGTCGAATCTCTGTACCTTTAGAAAACACTCCCACAATCATTCAAGCAGAACTAAATGCTATCAATATAGCCATCTCTGAATGTGTCAAAAAAGGCTTAAGAGGTGCAAAGGTCTATATCCTATCAGATAGTCAAGCAGCCTGAAAAGCGCTAGCATCTAGCAGAATCAACTCCTGGCTAGTGTGGGATTGTCGGATGGCTGCAGGTCAACTGGCAAGTAGAAACAGACTCACCTTAATGTGGGTACCATGGCACGAGAGTTTGGAAGGTAACGAAGCCGCTGACCAGCTCGCACAGAATGGTGCACAGACTCCCTTTTGCGGGCCTGAACCATTCTCTGGCATCACTAGAATGAATGAACTCAGAAAATGGAAAAAAGGCGGAAAGAGACACATTGGGCTAATGCACCTGGGCAGAGACAGGCATCTCTCACTCGCCTAACTGCACAAAAAAGCTTCTCAAGCTTAAAAAAAATGAGATAAAAGTGGTCGTAGACCTTTTCAGTGGACAAGACCCCTGGGGGTACCACCTCAAATAAATGGGGAAAACCACTGACGTACACGGTGATCATTTATGATGTCCCCCCCTCTTAACTTTTTTGTTTTTCGCATTAGACAAAAATGTTAAATGCAAAAGTTGTGCAGAATAATGTAAGCTATTTGCAGAATACATTTATATATATACAAGGTGTTGCAGAAATGAGTGGCAGGTGAAAGTTATATTTTTTAAATGAAATGCCCTGTATATTGTTAATTTTTTGGAATCTCCTAAAAATTCTGAATATTTTTTCTATAACATGTCCTATACCTAAATGTCATAGTTTTCGACATATTCGCATTTTAAATAGTGGTCTCGTATTTTAGTTGCCTGATTCACGGCCACCTAAGAACTGGAATCTAGAATATTTATTTTTGAATATAACTGCTTAGTTAAAATGCGAATATGTCGAAAACTATTACATTTAGGTATAGGACATATTATAGAAAAAATATTCAGGATTTTTAGGAGATTCTAAAAAACTAATAATATACAGGGTATGTCATTTAAAAAGATATAACTTTAACCATTTCTGCAACACCTTGTATATATATAAATGAATTCTGCGAATAGCTTACATTATTCTGCACAACTTTTGTATTTAACATTTTTGTCTAATGCAAAAAAGTTAAGAGGGGGGGACATTATAAATGATCACCGTGTACAATGCAGATTCTGCCAAACTATGACTAAAACGTCAGAGCACTACTTTGCGAATGTCAGGAACTGATTCGCCAAAGTTGAGGCATCTCGAGATTGCCCTTGTGGTAACGGGGGATCTACAAAAGCTCAACCCTCGAAATATTCTGAGATTCTCGAAGAAGATAGGAATTTTCGTGTAAAATAAAAGGGTATACACAAAAGATCAATTGTGGTCGACGTGTTGAAGGCCAAATCTTACCGAGCGACCCCTCTACCTACCATACCATACCATATCATAGGTTCTTGTAGTGTAAGGGCATCCTCTGCTGCCTCATATTATACCAGTAGTCCACTATGCTCACTTGCGGTAAGAGCTTCAAACGTTTGAAGCATTTCTCAGACTCTCGTTGATAGAGAACCAGAACAGGGCATTGAGGTACCAGAACATGTGGCGAACGTACAACAAACTTGATGTGAGCATGTCACAGACGTATGTAGAAAAAGCTGGACCCAAAAAAAAATCACAAATCGGATGCTGTTCCATCAACTTCAAGTGTTAAGATAAAAACTGAAGCAATGGTAGAAGAGAGTTTGAGGGTGTTAACATCATTAAAAGAAAGAACGACTGCCGATAAAAATCGTGTTTTTAGCCAATACATTGACAGAATTTGAAGATTAGAAATTTTGAAAATATATATGGTTTGTTTTTGGTTCACATATCTGGCCCTTCAAGACAGAATTTCTATTCTGTATTGCAGTTAAAGATATGCAAAAAAAATATAGTACTTACCGCGTGACAAAACTCAATAGGTAAAATATTTGTCTCACTTCATAATTATTAAATTAAGCTAAGTAAGTACTACTAAACCAAAAAAAAAGCAATTATTCCTTAAATTTCTAGCAAAAACTCATTCGATTTTGATAATATACAAATATCTAAAACAAACGGTATTTAAATATATAATAAATAAAGTGCGGGTTATCTTCTCCGTCATTCAGCACCTTATGCCAAGAAATTCGACCAACTTCTGATAAAAAAAAATCTTGTAATGTGCCTTTAATCGAGTAGAGAGTTTTACAATCACGATTTGCTGTTAGCCGTCCTACAGATCTCATTAGATTGACTCCATCCCTCCATCTTCCAAAGCGCTCATCGATGTCCAGGAGGTTTGATGGACAATAGGACGGATCTTTATTTTACTCGGCTTCTTTTTGAAATAATTATGTAAACACACAATTGCCTTAATGAATAAATCAATATTATTTTCATCTCTTAAAAGTCTTCTTGGGTTCACCAATATATTAAAGCCATTTTCAATCACTTTCTTTGCCCTAGAATGTCTATTATTAAAAATGCGCTTGCCGGGTTTCAAATTACTGCCTGGATAGGGCCTAATATGTTTTTAATGGGAAAGCTTCATCTGCTACTAAAGTAAATGGATAAAGAATATTGGTAAATGCCAAGAATCTTGGAGCAGGAACAAAGAACTGATTTCTGTCAAAAGCAGAATTAATAAAAACTCCTCCATGACTTTCACTACCGTATGTCTATATGTCAATCAAACTAAAATTATAATTCGCATCACAACAAGCTAATAATATGATGCTGAAAGTTTCCTTATAGTTGAAATGCTGCTGCTACTATTTGCCGGAGCTTGAATTCGGATATGCTTGCCATCGAAGAAGCCAATACAACTTGGGATTCCAGTGATTGTTAAATTCTTTGGATATTTTTCACCGTCGCCGTCGTGGAATCGTATTCACAACATGGAGGCTTCAGATAAGTCTCGGAGGGGACATATCAAATTGCTACTGCCGTCTCCTTCACAATTCCATGGACGGTAGTATGACCCAATGATACTTAAGCATTTGTTTGTATGGAAGTTCCTTGTGAGAAATAACTAAAAATAAGTTTATCAACCAGGCTTTCATTTTATTTATGATACTCAAACTTACTGCAAAGTGAGTGCCAAACGTTCTTCTGAACTTATGCCATCTGGAAGCTTCCTTTTCTTCAGGTGCGAAGTACCTAATAGTTTATCGAAAGAAGCTACTGACATTCTTGTATATTTAAAGAACTGTTGCCCATAATAGTATTATTTTTAGTTATTATTGTAAATCAGACTACTAAGGGATAGATCTGCTTTTTAAGCCTGGAAGGAGATCATTTCGGTAGACTCATAAAAAACAGATGGCAGATAATATTATGCCAAGTACTATATCTCAAATTGTGACGTTTAGATCCAGCAGTAAATATATAAATAAATAAAGAAAAAGCGATCGGTGGAGACGTTCCTTTAACATAGACAATCGATACCTGCCTGTACAACAGGCAGTTACTAATTCACCTCATTTAATGTGTTTACCTTGTCGTTGAGTTCAGCATAAATGCATGAAAATGTATTACAATGAACTGATGAGACGTTCAAACTAGTTGGAGGACTATGTAGAGTTTGCCGCGCTAGGAAGGTACATTCAAAACAATTTTTAAGACAGGCCCATGCATAGTCTAGACTTCGGCTACAGTTTGATTTTCTTGGTTGTTCATTTAATAACTCTGCTTTGTTTGGTTTAGCTTTAGTCCATTGTTGTTGGTTTGGGTGTATTAAAAAGCTTATTTTCCCAATGTATGGGTGGTAAACTGAACGGCAGTTGATCTGTAAAATTTAAATTGATGGAAGAAAATTCTCATCAATTAGAACTCAAACCCCAACGCTATTGGAGTTCCAGGTGGAGTTAATACAGAATATATCCTCACTCCGTTCTCCTAGGTGTATATACCAGAAGATCTAATTTTTAGACGTTGCTTTTTTTTTTTTTTATGGCAGTGGCACACACACTAAAGGGAGACCCTATGGCGCTCGACGAGCGGTGTGTGTGCGAAGATGTTGATTGACACGGCTCTTGAATATTTGTAAGTTGTAATTAGTGGGAAACAGATGTCCTGGGAGTGAGTTCCATAGTGATGCAGTGCGCCAGACAAAGGAGTTCTTGTAAAGCGATGTTCTAGGTGTTTCCAATTGTACGACGAACTGGTGCGCTCTTGCCGTCTGTCGTGACTGTCTGACAGGAGCTGCCAGGGGCGGGATGAGGCGAACCAAATCCTGGGAACATCTGCCGTGAAAGTATCTGTAAAACAGAGATATCTCGGCTACATGTCTGCGGTGTTCCAGACTATCTAGATTCCGGGTCGCCGACGAGACGCACAGCTCTCTTCTGAATGGAATCCAGCAGCTTTAGGGTGTGCTTTGGTGCGGCACCCCAGATATGTGAGCAATATTCTAAGCACGGTCTTATTTGCGCTTTGTAGAGCAAGAGCAACTGCTGCGGTGTATAGAGTTTTTTGTTGCGAAATAGCGCACCAAGCTTCTGGGAGGCTGATTTTGCAATGTTAGCAACATGGTCATGCCAGGACATATTGCTGTTGACCGAGATACCCAGCAGTCCGATTGACGAGGATGAAGGGATGGTCGACCCTGCCATAATGATGTCAGGGCCCGCTGTATTGGCCCTCTTGGTAAACGTGGCTGCTTGGGTCTTTGCTGCATTGAACTGGACCAAATTTCGGTCGCCCCAAGTTTGAACTTTCTCCAGGTCTTGATTAATTGCTGTAATCTGCTCCTGTCTGCGGTGATGAGTCTCAGTCGCTGGTAAGGGTTTTTCTGATCTAAAGTGGGAGACCAGGGGAACTGTCATCTGCAAAACTGTAAACAGGATTATTTGTTTCGGTCAGCAGGTCATTAATATAGATGAGGAACAGAGTTGGTGAAAGTATTGCGCCCTGAGGCACGCCCGCGTTGATGGTGAATGTGTCCGAGATGTGTCCATCGACTGCAACGTTCAGAGATCGGCTCTTAAGGAAACTGGCAAGCCAGCTGCAGAGAGAGGCTGGCAGTCCGAAGGACGGTAGTTTGTTGAGCAGTCCGTCATGCCAAACTCTGTCGAATGCCTTTGAAATATCCAACGCAATCGCTCGAGACTCTCCGTAGTTCTCAATTGCCCTACTCCATATATGAGTGACATAGGCCAATATATCTCCTGTCGATCTCTCTTTGCGAAAGCCGTATTGATTATCGCTGATTATTTTGTTGTTCTCGAGGTACTTGAGTAGTTGCTGATTGACTACACGTTCCATGACTTTGGAGATTATTGGAAGCAAGGCAATTGGACGATAGTTTGAGGGCGTGGTTTTCTTGCCTTTTTTTGGAACAGGTTGCACTCGAGCAACTTTCCAAGAAGATGGGTAAATCCCTTTTCCGTAAGACAGAGAAAAAAGCCTGGAAAAAACGGGTGTTAGTTCGTTGGCGCAGTTCTTTAACACGATGGCAGGTATTCCGTCCGGTCCTGATGCCTTTTGCGTATCTAGATCTTTAAGAATTTTACGAATATCACGGTGATGAAATTTGACTTCTGCCATGGTAGTGTTGATGTTCGATATGGTGGGGAGAGTCTTGCCTTGGGGGACGTCCAAGGTAGAGTGCGAAGAAAACATTTTGGCGAGCATGTTTGCTTTTTCCTTGGCTGTAGTCGCCGTGATGCCACGTTCGTCTGTCAAAGGTGGGAGAGACGTTTCTGTAAAGTTGTTACTTACTGCCTTTGCTACCGACCAGAAATTTCTGGAGCCACTGGGGCATTGCAAAAGTTTATTCCTGATCCTTTGATTGTGTTTGTCCTTAGTTTGGGTTAACTAATGGATGTGTTTGACTTAAGAGAAGAAGAGAGAGAGGTTATGTTTTAGATGTTAGAAGACTCGATTCTTAAGTCTCGCGTTGTGCAGGAGTGGGCTCGAACATCTGAAGATACCCAGATGAAGCTGATTGTTGTAATGCAAGCAGTTGTGCCCTGCAAATCCAAGGCAATTACCCTGGAGAACTACAAGACAAATTCGGGGTATATGCTCTCACAAGACTAACAATATGCCAGCACGCTACCCTATACAGAACCTTAATCGAGTATCCCTCGTTATTAGGCGGAAACACAGCGCTGGGGCATGAGGGATATACTTGCCTCCTGTAGACCTGGGCTTTTCGTAATTTATAGTTATTAGAATTTGTTAGTGATCTTTCTGGTATTTTGGCTTTTTATATGTGTAAGAGTACTGTAATAGACTTATTATTCTCATATGGAATCAGGACGAAATACCAGATGACTGGAAAGAAAGCCTCATCATTCCTATCCATAAAAAATGGGACAGATCAAAATGTAGTAACTATAGAGGCATATCCTTGATCAACACATCATATAAGATCCTTGCAAACATACTGTTGGAACGCCTTAAACCCATGGTAGAGTCAAGCATAAGAGACAACCAATGTGGATTCCGTAAAAATAGACCTACCGTCGATCATATATTTACAATAAGACAAATGTTAGAAAAATGCTGGGAATGTAACAAAGAAATTCATCTTTTATCAATTTTAGACAAGCGTACGATAGTATTCTAAAAGTTAAGCTGCGGTACGCAATGGTAGAACTAGGAATCCCGAAAAAGCTAATCACTCTAACAAAGATCTGTGTCAACGGCTCCAGAAAGAGAGTAAAAATCGGAGAAATGGTGTCAGACTCGTTTGAGGTGTCTAGTGGCTTGAAGCAGGGTGATTCACTCTTCAATATTGCCTGAGAAAAAGCCACAAGAGAGGCGGAAATAACCATGGAGGTTTTTGGCATTGATGGCCCAAGAATCCTACTGGCTTTTGCCGACGACATTGACGTGGTTGGAGTCACCGTGATAATGGTGAAGGAACTATTTATTAAAGTTGAAAGACAGGCGGAAATAATGGGTCTTCAAGTTAACGAGGACAAAATGAAATATATGTATGTTAGTAAAAGAACGAGAAAAGATAGGATAGGGCAAAACGTTACAATAGGAGAATACAATTTCGTGAGAGTAATAAATTTTAAGTACCTTGGGGCCACAATCAACGAGGAAAACAGTGTGTCCGACGAAATCAAATTAAGATCTAGTACGGTAGAGGATGCATGTACGCTCTAAAAGAAGTTCTTACCGGAAAAATATATCCCAAAGATCAAAAATTAAAATATACGACCAGTTGTTATGCACGGGTGTGAGACATGGGCAATTACAAATGAAAACGAGCGTAAATTGAAGTGTTTTGAACTAAAGGTTCTGCGAAAAATCTTTGGACCATGCAGATATCTAAGAGCAGAGCAATTCCGACCTAGAACAAACAACGAACTGGCTGATCTCTATGAGGATCCAGACATTGTAAAAAAAGTTAATGCCGGACGGCTAAGATGGGCTGGTCGACGACTCTCGATTGATCAAGATGGTTTGGAAATAGAATCCAGAAGGGCGAAGATCTCTGGGGAGACCACGCATGAGATGGAGAGATAACATCGTTGCAGATCTGAGAGCGATCGGAATAGAATACGATCCTGAATTGGTGCAAGACAGAGAAGGATAATATATAGAATGATCGTGCAGTCAGCCAAGACCCACCAAGCGTTGTAGAGTTACAGAAGAAGATAAAGAGTACTGTACGTGTGTTTTTTAAGGTGGTATTATTAGGTTTTAATATAAAGTTCTGTTTGGATCGACTGCTCTGTAAAACAGTGTTGTTATGGTGGGATAGTAAGGCTGTTTATTTACCCGAGAAACAGTTTGTGTTTGCCTGCTAGTTATTTGTTTATGGTGGTGACTTTGAGGTATCGGTGGATGCATGTGTTGCATTTGTCCCATGGTGCGCATATTTGTCTTCGGGTGTTGTTTTGAAATGTCTGTTTTTATGTATGTGTGCATGTGTATACAAGGGATCCATAAGCGACTTTGAGCTTGATAACTTTGTTATAGATCAATCGGCAATTTTTAGTGCCATTTTACTTTTTCTGTTTGAATAGAAGTGCTGTTTTGCTTCAATACCTTCTTTGATTTTGGTTTCTATGTGTTTGTTGAAAGAACGATAATTATTTGATAGAGCCTCTCCATCAAATTACAGCATTATCTATGACAATAGCCTGAGTTTCATCTTTGTTAGTTTTAATATTTCAAGTACTTGCCCAGCCGTTTATAGAGTCTAGATATTATTGTAGGTGGCTTTGGTATTGTTCATTGTGAATATGCACTATGCAGGTGTCGATGTCGTCTGCATAAATGGAAAGTTTGGTAAATGGGTATCTGGATATAGTGAATATAGTGTGTGGAAGAGAGAGAAGCCTTGGGGGAGTGAGTTAGTTGTGTGAGTTTATTTGTATAGAGAATATTTTGTTTTTCAGAAATGAGGCTAGTATTTGTGTGATGGAAAGTGAGAGGATATGTAATCTATGCGTCCCTCGTGTGGAACTTTGTCAAAGGCTCTTTCGACATCTAGAACTACAACTCCGATAAAAGCCCGTCTTTGTAGTCATTTCATCGCCTCTTCGACCAATCTGACAAGCTGAAGCTCCGTGTTGTGCTGTTTTCTGAACACAAATATTTCGTTTGGTAGTAGGTGTATGTGTCTGTTTAATATGTTTAGTATCATCCCTTGTCTTAGTTTGCTTAAAGATGGAAGCAAACTAATAAGATGTCAGTTTTGTGGAAATGTGATATTTTTGTGTGGTTTCAGAATAACTATTATGATTTTTGCATTTTGCATTTTTGAGTGTTTCAATTGAAGTGTTATGTTCATTGAGTTTATTAATTCCTGCATTACTAGTTGGGGGAAGTTCTTTACAACTTTATTTTGGATATTTTTTTGTCCTGGTGATTTTATTTGCATTCATTAGCAGAATTTCGTTTGGGTTTGTTTTCTTGGCCATCGTTAATTTGTGTTATTATTTCTCTCTAAGCTGTCTCCGCGTTTGCTTGATGACCTATATCTTGCGTTCCTTTCCCAGGATGAATTACAACTTCAGCCTTCTCTGGACTGGAGTACGCAATCCCCTCAGATAATGCAGAACAGGACAATATATTTCGTCTTTATTCTGCATGGTTTTAGCAATGTATGTAGTGTTGAGTGTTGTTCGGTTCATCTATCGTTTTTGTAATTTTTATTGTCTGTTTTGTTTATGTTTGTAAGCCTGTTAGCTTGTCTGTTAGTAGTGTATGTCACCTATTAGCTTGCCTTGTATTTTCAGTCTGTTTCTTTCTCTTATGTTATGTGTTCTTTGTTATGATTTATATTTGCTAGTGTGGTAAGGTTTTCTGTCAAGTGTTATTTGCAAGTGCTTGCATGAATGTTTGAGTATTTACTTTAGCGTGTTCGAGTACGTTATTTACTGTTATCCCTGTAAACGTATGGTAAGATCCTGAGAGATTTTCAAGGTTGTCTGTTCCAATTTTATGTGCTATATTTTGTATTAGTGCTATACCTGGGATGTCTGTTGTATCGCAATGAAAGTGTGTCGGTTCTAAGGCAGCATGAAGGTTAAAAGCTAGTGTTTGTCTTGCGTTGATTAATGTAGAATCGCTGGTTTTTACGGCTCTACAATCCGACGATCTGTGTTTTACATTGAAGTTGCTTGCCGCTATGACAGGATGTTTGTAATCGAATAGTTTGCCCAGATCTAAAGCTGTGCGCTTTTGTTGCTCTGGTTAATATACTGAGTGTATGATAGGGTCGTCATCAGTTAAACTAATTTTAACACTAATCACCTCTGATTGTGATATTTTGATTGTGTCATGTGTTCTGTTGTTCTTTGTAAAAAAATAGCAGTGCTCCCTCCCACGCGTCAGCTCTATGATTTCGATGAATCGTGTAGTTTCATTGTTTATTTTCGTGTAAAGTTTTAAAAATGTTTCGTGTACGAGTACTAGGACTATATTCTTCTTAGTGAGATTTTCGGCAGTTCATATCAAATTGAGAAAAGAGAGAGTTCGCGTTCTAGCTTATCCAAAACAATTGCTTGGGTCTAGTTACCATTGAGGTTCGCCAATAACTTCCATGCGGGTTGGTTGTTTATTAGTGATGTGGTCTTATTCATTTTTGCTTCTAATTCCTCGTGTATAGTGAGCAGTAACTATAAGATCAAAAATAACTGGCGTTGAAAATTAATACAAAATCAAGCTTCCAATCAAGTCAATCATTAAGAGCTTCCTAACGAGCACTGAACCCAAAATGCAGAAAGCCACCAAGAAATAATGTAGATGCCATATTCTATGTTAATTTGGAAAATCCTATATTAGTTTAGTTCGATGAAATCCGACAACTCACTAGTTGTCGGATTTCTGAGTCCACTGACCAATGTCGAAATAATGAATGAAAATAGGTCATAGCCAATCGTTAGGTGAGCAATTGCCTGATTTTAGGTTATCAATAAAATTAGACTTAAAAAATTACAAATATCTGAAATAGCAAATAAACTCTAGTTGCGTCATCCAGTTTGCCGCAATCAGCAATAAAAAAATCTTCATATCAAATTGATTAACGTTGCTGGTTAGTGACAATTTTTTAATTTCAGTCGGAGGTTTTTTTGGAGGGTTCAGCTTAATTGGTGATTATTTTTCATTATCTGCTTTCTACTCCTTTTTATTCCATTGAATGAATTATTATTGTTTGCGACTATAATCAAGTTAAAATTTACGTCCAAAGTCATACGCGATAATTATTGTGTATAGGAGTGTAGCATATATGTCAGAGCGATTTTACTTGAACACGATGATGCTGTTCTAATTTAACACAGTGCACGGTAGCATTATCCAGTAAAATGGATTTGACATTTATATTGCGAGCGATAAAAATAGCAATATTAAAATTCAGTGCTTTATATTATTATTCAACATACATTTCAAATTAATTTTACTCGTAATCACTCTCATACACCCAACCACACACCACACCCCCTCCCCCTTCTAATGAATAAAAACAAGTTTGAGTTTTGTTTGAAATCTACTTCAATATGAATCGTTTTCCAATTTCAAATTCTGTATCTCAGAATAAACGGCTATTAAATCACAAAGTAATAAGTTTACAGGTTTTAACTTTTATGTCAGCTTTTTAAACTTATATAGAATAAATTTATTCCCTAATTAATTATTTATTTTTATAAAACGCATTCTTCATGAATGAATAGATTTGTTTTTATGTTATATCTTTTGAACTTGTATTATTTTTTTTAAATTATTTTTGGCTTTGTATCGTTTTATTCTAGTAATGACTCAAAATAAATAAACTTAATATTATAAACGCATGGCTGTATCACAAAATAGTATTATCGCGAAACTACTTTCAACGTTTTAATGGTCGTTTTGAAATTAATTTAAATTAAAATATTTTTTATTAGATATTATCCTCATTGTTTCATTGATTCTCAATAGTTTTTAGGTACGTAATCTATATTTTTTTCATATTAATACTTTTGGGAAGACATTTAAAATTATCTTGTACTAATGTATAAAAGGATTTTTAATTTTAATTTGCTGTTTACTAGTTTTATTAGGTTGCGCAACAGATTGATAATGTGATATTGTTGAAAATAAAAAAAAATAGATATATTTTATTCAAAAAGGATAATAATGAAACCGTTTTAAAACTTTCAAGCCTTTCGCATGGAAGACGCTTACAATTCGCACAGAGCGATGTTTTAAATATATTAGAAATATCTGGAGCTCCTTCCCGTAAAAAAAAGTAAAAACTTAACGAAACGGATGCAAATACATATTATAAACGACTTTATTTTGAAATTACGGACACTAATGTTACGTAAATCGAGACACGGCTTGCAAATTTTTAACATATATTTTTTTTTAACCTGTTTGACCATATTAAAATTGTCCGTTTTTCCAAAAATCTCCATATATATTAGATAATGTTTTACCATGCTACCATTTTCCTTTAATAAAATAGTACTAGAAAAAGAGTTAAAAGCACTCTACGGGGATTCAGCTATTTTTGATTGACGTGAAAAACCATTCGAAATATACATATGAATTTATCCAACATCTGTATCAAATAAACCAGACTTTTCTTGAATTAAGCGGATTAAAAATTACACTAGCAATATTATGAAACAGAAACGAATGTCGAATCTGTCATGTCTACTGAAAACCCTCTAAAACAATTGCATAATTTTATGATACTCTTCATTATTTTGCAACATCGAAAAATCGTCGATAAAAAATAGTGTATAGAAAAAATCTTCAAAGTGCAAAGATGTACTTAAACTTAGGAATTTTTGTTTTAGTTTTGGTTTTATTTGTTGTAAGTTTCTTGTTTTTTTTTTATTTTCTTCTTGAAGTAAAACTTCTTTAGCGAGGGTAAAGTCAGAAAAAATGCTTATCAAAGTGAAACGCTTATCAAAGTGAAACGCCCCTTTAATTACTCATGTTCCAGTATAGCTAGAGGATTGAAATTTTCAGGACATGTAGCCGGGGTAAAATGATAATTTTAGACGAAAACTCGACCTCGTTCAGCCAGAAGAGGGGGGGAGGAAAAAAAACTAAGATAATTAATTTCGGGAGAACGAGAAGAGCTACGGGGTCGAATTTTTTTTTATCGTAAGTGCGCCTTATTGTGGGGCTACCTTTGGAGCTCTAATTTAATAGGTGATTTTGGGAAAAAAAACGTTTTTTTGCCGATATCTCTGCAACGGAGCCTCCCTCGGATCGAAAATCTGACAAGCGATGTCCCACGGGCTCATCAGTAGGGAGAGGGGAATTATACCCCCACCATATCCCCGGATACCCAAAATTTTCGAAAAGATTTAAAAAAACGTAAAATGTTGTTCGGAAAGTTAATAAAAGTATTATAAAACGAAATAAGGACAAAAAATTAGAGAATCGCGGTTTTCGGCAAAAAAGGCGAAGGAGTTTAGCTACGAGTTCGGGAATGGTAACGATGGGAAAAATGGTTTATGAAAAAAAAATATTTTTGAAAAAATTAGAAAATTTTTTAAAAGAACGTAAAAAATTGTGCGGAATGTTAATAAGAGTATTATAAAACGAGATAAAGAAAAAAAATAATAGAAAAAAAGTTAGAGAAAGGCCGTTTCCGGCAAAAAAAAGTTGAAAAAAAAATTTAAAAAATAGTACGAAACCGGGAGCAAAAGTTGAGGAAAAAAAGCTTAAAAAAATAAAAACTCAATTCCTTATATCTCTTTCAGAAGTTTCAGTTCAGTTGTATGCTTATAAAGGGGAGGTGCATAATTTTTTTACAGTTACTATCGAACTTAATATAGAACAGCAACTAAATAGAATTAAAATACTTCCGAAACCAAAAATATGTATAAATTAAATTAGGTAATTTGTCTCTCTGCTAGGTTACATACCAATTTTAATTTGGACATATATGTCCTATTTGGAATGTATTTTAATTTCATTTAGTTTGTTTTAATATATTAAGCTCGATATTAAAAAAAAACAATAACAAAAAAACAAAATAAAAGCAGAAATCATAAAAAATAAAGACAAAAATTCTCGTGATGAATTAATTGCATGGCATTATGTCTTTTATTCTCATATCGAGAAAATATACAACCACAGACTTCAAATATATTTTTTTTATTTTTATATCTCTTCGTAAACTTGACCTAATAGTTTTGTCTGCAAGTTTTAAGTAATAACCGCATTAGCTTTTGCTTTCGCACTTACTTTGCTATTATCTGCATTAAAACGTTAATTAAACAAAAACAACAAAGTTAAAAAATTAAGGTCACAAAAATATAGTGGGTATACCCAGTAGGACAAAATGTTAAAATTATTAAAAGATTAGATGAAATTATATACTATTTGTCATTTCCGATGAGAAATTTGTGATTCTCTCCTACAGAGCGCTTGCTATATACTTAACAATACTTCATAATCTCAATAATATTTGAAAATTCTGAAATAGTGTAAATAATGTATGCTTATTAGAGCAAAAATATTTTATAATTGTTTCTCTTAATTTAATTTTTTGACAAACTGTTTAATGGTAAATTCTTTTTCATTCTATATTTCGTCATATATGAAAAAAAATCCTGCAATTTACAAAAATCCAGCACGTTACATCTACGTCTCGTCGTAGTGATATGACCGTCTATTTTGACAATATCCTTTCATTTCTGTGTCCTCCGGAAAGAACGAAGAGGGTCACACATTTACTTGCCTCAACTAAAAGCAAATTTTTGGAAATAAGAGAGCTTCAGGAATAAAATATGCTTGTCAGTTACCATAGTTGGCCTTGATATTTGCACTTGGATGGTCTCTTAAATTATTTATTTTGTAAAATATATATCTTGTATAGGTACGGTAGGCGTATTTAGTTTGCTTCCGCATAACCAGTCACGAACGATGCTCTGTAATTGGTCAGATATATTACCGGCGAACAGACTAACAGACGCTTCTCGCTGGATGGGTTGCCTACGTCATATTCCAGCTGATTATAAACAGTCATAAGTCATAACCCTAGTTATTTTATCCTTTGATCCATTAATTAAGTAAATATTTGAATGTAAATAGAATATTATGTTATATTCTAGTATTTTATATAAAAATTCATATATAAATTTTTAATAATATTTGTGACTAATTTTTCTTATTCGCACTGGAATTTGTAGTACTTAGTTAAAATTATTATTAAAAGCTTAATATGAACATTGAAAACAGTAAAAGGCGTCCGCGCCTCTTCAAAATAATATGGCAACCCTCTAGCCAATCAGAGAGCGCGATTTGTGACTGTGTGTGCATATTTAGTAATTTTTTATTATTCCCCTAATATTTAACATCAAGCACGGCCCTCCGCTCTCTTCGCTCGCTACTGGGGCGGAACGAAACAGAACCCAAACTAACCCAACCCATGCTCCAAATCAAGAAAAAAAAATTAAAAATATTTGCAGTCTCGATTGAAAACAAGAGGGCGACAGTTGGACCACATATAACAGTTAACGACCATTGATACAAATCAGTAAATCACTGGTTATGTTAGTGTATTTGAACTAAATTCAGTCGGAAAACGCCAGTAAGATATTGCAGGGATCAATTCTGCTGCTAGGTGTCGCATACTGCAAAAATGATCAGATTTATTTATGTGACCAATCGCGTGGCAGTATTTACAACTGGTTCTCTAACGCGGAGTTAAACTAAATACGCGTACGGTAGATCCTATAATTCCATTAAACTTTTATACAGATTCCTTGGGGCGACAGGTATTTGTTGGTGGCCAAATTTCTGTACGGTCTGTCTTGTTTTTTTGTTATTTTGGCTTTTAAGGCACTTTTTTTCCTCACTTACTAATTCAAACCTTTCCCTAAGTAATTGGCTTGAGTTCTTAGGATTCCCTAGAAGAAACAGAGTAGATTGGAGTTTTAACATGTAAAAAGGGATGAGAGCTACCATGTAAATTAGCCCGCTAAAAGTCATGTTGGAATAATTGACCTTATCTTATCTAATAATCATTAGTGGTTAATGGAAGTTAATTGTAACCATATACCATTATAAGTTGCTGTAATATTTTGATTCAAATTTAATTTTTTATAATATCGTATTCACTTTTATTAATTTCCTTGCCTGACTTACCTTTTATATTTTTATGCGTCGCAATTTTGTTATTTTATGATTCGACGTGGATAGTTGCTAATTGGTTTTTAATTTTCCTTGCGAAGGTTTTGTCTTGTCTACTCTTTGAGGCGAACTAGCGGATGTAAAAATCCTACACATGTAAAATATTGAGTCTCTTCTTTGGTATTTTATTTCTAAATATTCCTTGCCTTGGGTATTAACCAAAGACTTTGAATATGTTGATATTTTGCAGTACGCGAAGAGGCCTTGAAGATAGATAAATAAAATTAGAAGAGAACAAGAACGTGGCAACTGTATAAAATATATTTTTTTTTAATTATTATATACACTTTCTTATATCACTTTTTAGTATCAATATTTAATACATTCTCATGATACCATTCTGTACAAAGTGGATTTAATATACTTTTATGCCAAGGGTTAGAATTGAGTCTCTTTGCTGGTAGTGTCCCATATTTATGTGTTAAATACTTCTTGGAAAAGAATTGCAGGTATCAGGCATCTACGTCGATGGTAAAATTTAATTTAGATTAATATCTATTTGAAGAATAATATTCAGCTTTTCTGAAAGTAGTACGTTTTTTATTTCATAGGTAATAAATTATTGAAAATAAATATATCCCTAAAATGTTAACCTATTAAGAAACATATCAAATAAAACGGCTTGAAGCACGCTCATTGAAGATTGATTGTGACAATTTTTCCCCATAAATGTCCCCTTGAAAAGTAAAAATTGCCTCAAGAGATTTACGTTTATACCCAAGAAACTAAATTAAGTCAGTTCGGAATATATAAAAAAAAAGTGAAATAAGTTTCGTTTCAAACGCATCGAGACTAATCCGAAGTATTTCAAAATAACTTCAATTTATTTACCCCATTCTTTTCAAAAGATAATAGTTAAAAATTGTGGTTTATTTAGTCCAATTAGTTTATATAGAACTCTGCATATCGTGATACAACCGGCATAGCTGCTAATCTGGCTGATGATAAATTGTCTCAATACTGCACAAATATGTTTGAATATTTAAACATTTTCAGCCATTTTATGTTTCGTTACATAGCATGTTGTTAATTTATTTATATTTTATCATAAGCTATTGAATGAAAAACGCAGCTTCGTTACTGTTGTATGTTACCAAAATGTTTATTAATTGCTCCATTGAATGCCCATTATGACCGAATTTGACCATTTGAATAGTTTATAGTGATGATGTAAAATATAAAACCTCTGTAACAAAGAGAGCGGCTATATAGATATAGATTTTTAAAACGTAGGTTTAACGAATTAGAAAACTCATTATTGTCATTGAGGTGAATGCTTGCTGGCATTTGTTTGGTTACAACCTTTCACCTATACGATGAGTTCCCTTGTTCATTTTTATTTTCAAATTTTCAAAAAGTATTAATCGAGTATGGTCAAGACCCACTGTTGTAGCAAAAAAGTGAATCCTTCGAGGAAGCAATACTTGATAAGTACATTTAAAAGCCCCTTATCTTATATCTCATTTCAATTTATCTAAAACGGATGCAATATGGCTAGACCGCGACTGCCAAACACCACCCCAAAACTTAATCTCCCTAATGGCCATGGCACTTTGCAGGGCATAGACCGTAACTAAAAGCATTTTTGCATTTTGACACTAAACAAGGTTAGACTTAGAATATTTAGGGTCCTTAATAAAAATAAATTGCTGTACATTTTAACTGGTGGGATTCAAGGGGGATTATCTTTTTGTTTATTCTTTGTTACACAATTTTCTTACGCACACAATTCTTTTGAGTGTAAACGTTTCTTGTATTAGACTAGTAAGAAATCTGCTTTCCACATGTTTAGTTCACGAAGCTTTTTCGACTATACGGCCACATGCATATTAAATCAAATATATATTATCATAAACTAACCCTGGGTTCGTGTATGATATTATGTTTACGTCGTCAGTGGGTACCCTCCTGCTATCGCGTTTTCTGAAAATCCTTCATTAAGGAGGCTTTTTCCATCCAGAAATTTCTGAACCTGACAAAAGCTTGATGTGGCACCATCAAAAGCGTTCTCCAAAGAGATTGGTGAACTATGTAGGGTGGTTCTGAATCTCACCTCCCTTCTTTTATTATACCTAAACTATTTATTTTAAAAATATAAGGCAAATGAGACTATATATTGATTGTAAAAGAGTAAAGTTTTAAAAATCCCAAAGTTATTTTTTTATTTATTCTTAAAATTTGCCTAACGATTTTCCTCGTCATTGGTTTATTAATATGAAAACCCAACACAGCCATTTATTGCCTAGTTCCTACAATCGTATTTTTTGCATAATTGCATCATTTACAAATTGTGCCAAGTAAGCCAACCTTTATTCTCCACGAGCAGCTACCTTTGTAATACTCATGTCATTTTTAACATTTTTATTTTATTTGGGCCGAATGGTTATAATCGGATGGGGAAATATGGCGATAAATTTAAAAGAGTTACTCCGGTGCCATTTAATGCCGTTTCTAATCTTGAATGGCACAAAGCATTATTATCACATATCAACTCGACTAGTTGATTTCCTCTATTTTCCCGTTGTTGCAAAAGCTGTAATATCCACTTAACGGTAGTGGCCGCGACGGTGGCGCTCAATTGCCACGGCAGCTTCTGCCGAGATGCCTCCGTTTAAATATATATTTCGCCTCCTTGGTGCGGGCAGCATTTATATAGCTCTATTACCAACCTTAACAGCGACCTTTTGAACGTCGACAAAATTTGTTTAATCGTTTACCCTGTTAGATATAATTATTAAGATTACGAACATCTAAAATTTTATTTTAATTGCTGTTCATTGTTACAGGTTGTTTATACACTTTTTCGAATGTAAAAAGTCGGCCTTCTATGTAGGTAGTTGCTTCTATGTAGGTAGTTGCCCAGAGTCTTCTTCGACCCATTCAATTAATCTATCTACCCGATCTTCAGATAAAATGTTTAGTTTTATCCCTCCTTTTTTGAGCATATGGGTGCAACCTGACTTAGTTCATTCTTAGGCTGTGTGAAGTTTAATCTTTAAAGTAGATGCCAGTTTACCCAATCTTCACCTTTATTAGCAGTATTAGCACGTGTAACAGTTCGTTCCCTAACTGCATCTGAGTGATTCTTGTAAGACCTTCTTTCTATAGGTTCGTTACCCCGTAGGACGATTCTACATAAAGGGCGTATTGCATCCGCTATGATGACGATTCTTTGGGTACAAGAAACATGAAATCAGTGTAAAGGTTAAGTTTTAGCATTAAAATTCTACATATTGCACAGTTCACTTTTTAAATTAATTTTGTTGTTGTAGGAATTCTACATAAACAAGACAGGTGACATGAAGTAAGAATGATCCATTACGAAATAAATTTATTGTGTTCAGAAATACAAATTTTAAAAAGATGATGTTAGTGTTTGGGATTCATTTGATTAGTTCAAATTACATTTGATATTTTTCAACTTTAAAATACTAAGTATATGAAAATACAAGTGGTATACTTTAAACTATAAGTAAGTAACAATTTCAAAATTAAAATAATATTTTCTGAAATTATGACTAATTATGAATGACTAATTTAGAAGACAATTGACGCTTTTTGAGACGGTGTAGTTGCATAAGAAGGCTTTTGATAATTTGAGCGAAAGTTGTTGGCCACGGCTATCAAAAGTTTGCTCCTCCACCACGCGTATCTATCTAAAGGGACGATTTCCCAGTTAGAAAGAGATCAATTCAAAATTCTTGTAGCATCTTCTTGAGTCTATGTCTTTAAAGTCTTGTTGAACCATCTGCTTTCTT
>MU188246.1:165-65195 GCA_016904865.1 Pissodes strobi | reverse complement strand
GCTGCTTGGGTCTTTGCTGCATTGAACTGGACCAAATTTCGGTCGCCCCAAGTTTGAACTTTCTCCAGGTCTTGATTAATTGCTGTAATCTGCTCCTGTCTGCGGTGATGAGTCTCAGTCGCTGGTAAGGGTTTTTCTGATGTAAAGTGGGAGACAAGGGTACTGTCATCTGCAAAACTGTAAACAGGATTATTCGTTTCGATCAGCAGGTCATTAATATAGATGAGGAACAGAGTTGGTGAAAGTATTGCGCCTTGAGGCACGCCCGCGTTGATGGTGAATGTGTCCGAGGTGTGCCCATCGACTGCAACGTGTAGGGATCGGTTCTTAAGGAAACTGGCCAGCCAGCTGCAGAGAGAGGCGGGCAGTCCCAAGGACGGCAGTTTGTTGAGCAGTCCGTCATGCCAAACTCTGTCGAATGCCTTTGAAATATCCAACGCAATCGCTCGAGACTCTCCGTAGTTTTCAATTGCCCTATTCCATATATGAGTGACATAGGCCAATATATCTCCTGTCGATCTCTCTTTGCGAAAGCCGTATTGATTATCGCTGATTATTCTGTTTCTCTCGAGGTACTTGAGTAGTTGCTGGTTGACTACACGTTCCATGACTTTGGAGATTATTGGAAGCAAGGCAATTGGGCGATAGTTTGAGGGCGTGGTTTTCTTGCCTTTTTTTGGAACAGGTTGCACTCGAGCGACTTTCCAAGAGGATGGGTAAATCCCTTTTCTGTAAGACAGAGAAAAAAGCCTGGAAAAAAACGGGTGTTAGTTCGTTGGCGCAGTTCTTTAGCACGATGGCAGGTATTCCGTCCGGTCCTGATGCCTTTTGCGTATCTAGTTCTTTAAGGATTTTGCGAATATCACGGTGAGAAAACTTGACTTCTGCCATGGTAGTGTTGATGTTCGGTATAGTGGGGAGAGTCTTGCCTTGGGGCACATCTAAGGTAGAGTGCGATGAAAACATTTAAAAACATTTGCTAAGTATAATACAACTCATTAAACAATAAGTGTAATTATGAATTCGTAATAGTCATTTCGAGAGCCACTTCAATAGAAACGAGAAATGTCAACATAGGTGTTGATAACTCGTTTGACATAAATGTTAAATTTTCGCTTAAGTATTTTGTGTGCTTAACGAGTGTAGAAAACGTAAAGTATTTGACACGCGTATAATGAACTATAATATATTCTGATGTAGTGACTGTAAGGGCCAGGGTCAAACTTGAATCTTTGTGACGAGAATAATGGCTCATATACCTAGCAAATTTATTGATATGCTCCTTTATAGTGACATTTCTCTCCTGAGAAATTTTATTTTGAAGATATTTCAGATCACCATTTAATATCTTGTAAAACTAAGACTAAACAAGAGAAACTGAATCCTATTTTTCAGATTTATAGAGATTTTTTACATTTCAATTTAGAACAGTTTTCAGAGGCATACTTGTGTGCGTTTTTCCATATCTGACTGGACATTTTACATATATACTTAATTCGTGCCTTGAGAATGGTATTTTTCCAGAATGTAATTCCTGTTCCTAAGAAAAATAACCGCACGAAAATTGCTCACTTTAGGCCTATAAGTATTTTGCTTTGTATTTCAAAGATCTTGGGCAATATTGTTTCTTTACAGCTGAATTATTAGTTGTTGCAAAGGAAAATACCTCCGGATGCCCACTCTGTCTAGTTTACATCACCACAACAGCACTACTGAAAGTAACTGTTGATATTTTTGGTGCTTGTGATCGGGGCCTGAATACATGCTTGGTGCCGCTGGATTTTAGGAAGGCCTTTGATACATTGGGCCACAAATTATTTTGTAATAAACTCTTCTACTTCGGTTTGTCTCAGAGGGTGGTAGATTTCATTAAAATTTATTTGTCTTCGCGGAGGCAGAGAATAATATATAGGAGTGCCGTTACGGATCATCTTCCCACCAAGCGTGGCGTTCCTCAAGATAGAGTACTAGGTCGATTGCTGTTTTTAATTCACTTATCCGACTTTCACACGTTTCTTAAACATTCCATACTTCACTCATACGCAGATGATTCTCAGATATACAACCCTTTCCGACTTGAGGAATCTGACATTGCACAGAACAGCGTAAACGAAGATCTTAGCATAATTTCAAAGATGTCGAATGTACAATTCCTTGAAAGAGGCCAAGACCGAGGTATTGTTGTATGGGAAAAACAGAAATATTATCTTACAAGAAAAAAAGATAAACCTTTCCTTGAATGGTACAAACCTGAACTTTTTAATAGAGGAGTGTTTTTGGACACTGACCTGAGAGACACTGACCTGAGATTTTTGCAACACTTTGAATATTTAATGGGAAGCTCACACTCGAAATTAAAATTATTATATAAGTTAAATTAAGGCTAGGTAAGTCGACTTATGTCTAGGGGCTGACCCATAACTCTCAGCGGCAGTAATGTGGGTACTGCCTAAATTCACTTTTCGCATGGCCCTCCACTCGCTTCGCTGGCTACGGGGGCTCAAGAAAAGGAAACTAACCATGTGCCCAAGACATACCCAAAATCAAGGAAAAAACTGTTTGGAAATATAACCTTTAAATAAAATAAAAGGTTCGCCGAAGTGAATGCTAACCGTGCAGACCCCTAGACCATTAGGGGACATACAAACGACTGATAGCATCGCGAAGTACATGAAAACAGTTTGCTGCGCAAGCCTGCTCCGAGTTATGGGTCAGTCGTTAGACATAATTGGTGAGTCGCTCATTTTATCATCTATTTCTTACTGCAACATTGTATTCTGACCGGGTTTAAGAATGCAGGAGGAGGAACATACCCTTCACCCATATTACGGATTGTTTCGAGATTCTCACTGGTTAAATTTAGACGAAAGATTTAAAATTCACATAGTTTGTCTAGTTTTCAAAATTAAGGAATGAAATATTTGCCTGAAAAGTTAGTAAAACCAGAGTATAACAAACCAACGAGTAGCGACAGCTGGGGGACCAAATTTTTCTGCGCGTGCGCGAAATAGTGTGTCCATCCGTCAAGAAGAAAAGAAGAAAATTGTTTTTTTTTTTTGGTTTTATTATATAGGTACTACATTGAGTGTAGACTGCAATTTATTGATAAAGCTTCCTTAATTTTATCTAGCAGTTATCAAAAACGAGACAAAATGAAATAAGAGCAAGTAATATTTGATTTCAGATCCATTACCACCTGTTGAATGCGGTCCTTCCAGTAAATCTGAGAGCAAATCATATGAAATAGTACACATGGATCATGATTATGCTATGGTTCCTCAAAGTATTGACCCTATTGAAGTTGCGGATAACACACAATCATCCACTGTGCGTCAGCATCAGCTTATTGATGCAGAAACTCCAAAGAGTAAGTTGTTTTTGTTGTATGATCAATATTTTTTTTGCTGAATGCTTTGCTTGATTATCTGAACGGGATAAACAATGGTCCAATATGGTATATAGCAATCTAATTTGCACTAGTGAAAATAGTAGTTTCATCACAATCCACTTTCAATTCTACTAAATTCAATACCAATTCAAATTGGGTACTATTCTAAAACTTTTCCTTTGATACTTGAAAACCATTTATTATCAAAATGACGAGTATTACGAAAACTTACGTGAGTACATAAAAAACTATAGGCTGGCCATGGTTCAAATCTTGAAATAGTCTATTTTGTTTGTTGTATTTTTTAGTCCACCGTCTAATGACAGAAATGTTGAAAACCAGAAGAAAAAAAAGATAGAAAAGTTTATTGGTTTTTTTTTTTGGCGATAAAGATTAGTAATGTAAGTGGTTTGCTTGTAATTATGTACTTAATCGTAAGAATTTAAAAAATATTATTTTTACGCACTGTTCCTTAATGGCATCCTAATATTTGAAGGTGTGATTCCTTAGGTTATTGTATGAAGAAAAGATCATATACACATAATTATTATGTCAGCAATGACAATTTTTACAACAAAAAATTATCATTGTCAATGCTTATAAGATTCAATTATAATTTAATTGCTTTAATCAAGAGTTTGAAGAGAAAAACGCAAGAGACCATTGTTGTACAATTGACCAGGCTGCGGAAAATATCCGCATGGGAAAATGTCTGTGGGATACTTACCACTGTTTTCTATTGACATAATTATGTGGATTTGTATCCTATTTATACACATACCAAAACTGAAACTATGTACTTAATATCCCAAAAGTTCTTTTGGAGAATATCAAAAAAGAAGAATATTTATTTAAAAAAAAAATTAAGCTCTTACGGACGTATCTTCATATATGAACTTTTCATATGTATAGAGTATCTGGCTTGGATTCAGCTAAGATTGCACAGTACAGGTTTTTCATAAATTTTATAAAACAGGCATGTTTCTTAGTTTGCCCTACAAGCAAGTAGGTACTGTTTATTCTTAGAAGAGCACCCTGTATAAGACATAATAATTTACGGGTGTTCTGAAACTTACCGTATTTTTTTTCCAGAGCGATCCAGTCTTTTGTCCGAAGTAAATGTTTCTCAAGTAAAAGATTTAACACCTAAGGCAAAACATCTCTTTGAAGGAGCTCGACAATTAGAGAAACGAGCCTTATCTTCAAGGAAAACTCGATTTTCATTAAAGAGAAAGTTGACGCAAGCTCAGAAGTTCTCTAAATCCCAGATGTTTGAGAAAGTTGTGTCAAGCATGGATCGTCTAAGAGCAAGGTTTTTTGAAAGCCAAGTGGAAAATAGCTCTAGAAAACCCAGGGGAAGACGGTATACCTAGGAGGATAAGGTTTTAGCTTTAGCTATCTATAAGCAAAGTGGTGCTGGATATCGGTTTTTGTCAAAACTCTTTGCTCTTCCTTCAAGAAAAACTGTGATGAAGTTACTAAATAGGATCCCAATACGTCCTGGTCTCCATCATGAGGTATTTACTGTTTTGAAGGCAGAGGCAAAAAATTTCAAAAGCCCTTTGGACAAACACTGTATATTAATGTTCGATGAAATGAGCATACAACCAAATCTGAAAGAGGGAAGTGTTGAAGGATTTGAAGACTTCGGCTTCAAGAAAAGCAATGAGATAGCAAATCATGCTCAGGTAAGAATTATTGACTGAAACCTTAATTATTAGTCCAAATAAAAACAATTATAATTTTTAAACAATCATGTATATTTCATTTGAACATTCTTTTACTTTCAGGTCTTTATGCTACGTGGAATAAACAGAAAGTGGAAGCAGCCTGTGTATTATAATTTTGTAAATGGTGGAACAAAAAAGCATGATCTAGAACAAATTATCACACTAATAATACGGAAATGTTGCAGTATTGGACTCAATGTGATAGCAACTGTTTGTGATCAGGGTGCCAACAATCAAGCTGCCATCAAATCTTTTGTGAAAAAAACAGAAGAGCAGTATAAAAGAGATGGAAGGGAATTCCTTGATTTTCATTTTGAGGTTGATGACCAAAGGATTATTCCACTTTTTGATGTGCCACACCTATTTAAAGGGTTGCGCAACAATTTATTGAAGTATTTCCTATATTTCACTGATGATGGTATAAAGAAAAGAGCAAAATGGTCAGATATATATACTGCTTATAAGATGGATCCATATCTGGGCAGTTTAAGATTGATGCCCAAAATCACAGATTCCCATGTAAACCCAGATAAGGTTAACAAAATGAAAGTGTCAAAATGCACTCAAGTTTTCAGCCATTCAGTAGCTGCTGCAATAAATGTATTTGCATTTTCAGGTATGTTAGTTGCAATTTTAAACTAAAATGTAAAACTGAACATTTTTTTTTATTCAAAGTCAAAGTATTAAAAAGTATGTGTAAGAATTGGGTGATATTTATTCTCAAGCTGCACGTTAATTTTAGCAACTACTGTCCAGATCGAAGAAGAGCTGCTTGCACTTGACAAATACGCTGCAGATACTGCAGTTTTGCTGGAGTTTTTGGACCAACTATTTGACAGCTTGAATGGAAGCTCCTTCCAGCCTCCTCCTGGCAAAACATTGAGGTCTGCAGTTACCAAAAATTCTCCCCATTTAAAGTTCTGGAATGACGCCATCCGAAAATTGAAGACATTTAAAAACGACCGAAATGGAAAATGCTTTGTCCCACCTAGCCTAAAGAATTTAGTGTCAACCATAAAAAATTTCAAAGACCTATGGAAGACGATGTCTGATCTTGGATTTTCATACCTCATGCCTCGAACATTCAATCAAGATCCTCTCGAGAATTTTTTTTGGAAAGATGAGGCAAAGAGGACAGAGGAATATAAATCCTACAGTGACTGACTTCAACCACTACTATAAAAGTTTATTGGTTAATCAATTGACTTCCAAAAATTCTGTTGGTGCTAATTGTGAGGATGACGAGTCAGAAGTGTTTTTAACCCTTCAAAGACTTGTTACTCAGGTTAGTGCAATATTTCCTCTCACCAACTATTTCATATTCTTCAATTCATTTATTATTTCTTTATTTGTAGGGCTTACCTGAGGAGGATGAAGATGTGAGGAACGGAACGTTTAGCAAGGTCCCAGATAATTTGCCCATTTCAATGAGGCCAATTGAAGCACAAGCTTTGAAGTATGTTGCTGGATATGTCACTAAGAAGATTGGAAAGCAGCCCTGCAGCTGCAAAGAATTTTTTTATAAAAAAGTATCAAAGGAGGACTCTGAACATGAAGAGTTTTTAAAATTCAAGGAGTTTAGAGTTAATAGCACCTCCTTGAGATATGTAAATGAGTTTTTTTTAAAGAAAATGAAAGAGAGTCTTTCAGTCATAAAATATATATTGAATTATATTATATATAAACAAAATGTTGTAGCCTTCACGTTGGAAACCCTTTGTAAAAGAATTTCTTTTACAGACTGCTTCCATGATAACACTATAAAAAGAAATATTTTCAGATATTTTATAAAAGTTAATTTATTTAATTATTGTCGGCAGATTAATCGAATATTAAAGGGTTTGGACCAAAGACCAGTACCACAAACTGCGCCAAAAATTTTTATTCATGCAAAAAAAATGCAAATTTCTTGTATCAAAAGAAAAAAAGCGCAAAACAAAAACAGACTCATGCAATAATTATTCACTTGAATTGCTTTATGATTGTTTTTAGGCTTGATAATTATTCTTAAACTAGAAGAGATGATTAACACAATTTCTCTCACATAAATAACTCAGACAAAACAAAAGCCACTTGTCACTAATAAAGCAAATAACAAATAAAAACAACACTAAACCTATTATCTTTAATTCATTTCCTAGAAATGATGAAAAAGCTACTTTGGATAATTTTAATGAGTACTTTATTAGTTCTTGTCCTGTAATAAATCAAAATAAACAAGCTGATCTATTTCTAATAGACATCAATAACAACAGTATGTTCCTAAAACCAGCTGATGAGCAAGATCATCACGTCTTTAAAAAATTAGAAATGTGTGGGTAGTGATGAAATCACAGTTAAAATATTAAAAACATTAATAGCTACACCTTTAACACATATCATCAATAACAGCTTTTCAAGTGGAGTGTGTCCCGAAGCCTTAAAGAAAACCTGGGTTTTACCTATTCACAAAAAAAATGAGAAAGAAAAAATTGAAAACTACAGACCAATATCATTGCTGTCAAATGTCAATAAAATTTTTGAGCGTCTTCAATCGCTTAATTCACTTTCTGGAAGTAAATCACATATTAACTGATTAACAAAATGGGTTTCGTAAGGGGAAGTCAACAATGACAGCGATTTACCAGGCTCTTAAAACTATAATAGCATCTCTCAATAATAAGCAGGTTACAGCGGCTTTGTGTTTGGACCTGTCAAAGGCTTTTGACAGTGTTGATCACAGCCTGCTATTTAAATTATATTTAACTAATACTAATATGCAACAGAGAGTCACTGAAATAAACTCACAGGGGAAGAGGGTACTCTCGAACCAAAAAAACATGATACAGGGTGTACCACAAGGGTCAATTGTAGGTCCTCTGCTCTATCTCCTGTGCACTAATGAAATTGTAAACATCATTACTAATAAAATAATACTGTTTGCTGATGATACAAACGTAATCTACAGTTCGAATAATGTTGAAGAGTGTGTTGGAGAGGTAAGGGGGACCTTGGTGGACCTAAGTGAGTGGTTATATAAAAACAATCTATTGATTAATATGTCCAAAACTAAATTGTTGTTATTTGGGTCACAAAATCTTATAAGTGCACCAACCACTCATAGTAATAATCTAATTGAATCAGTGGAAACCCTACCCTTCTTGGGAGTGACTGTTGACAGGAGATTGGATTGGAAAGAGCATATTGATCGAGTGGCTCTGAGTATTTCAAGATTTTTGCTTCGCATTAACTGTTATAAGAAATAATGTTGGCATTAGTGCTGCGCTATCAACATATTATGCTTTCGTGCAGTCCAGGCTCAGGTATGGCATAGTTTTTTGGGGAAATAGTGTAATAAGCAGCAGAATTTTTATTCTTCAAAAAAAGTGTCTTAGGTCTACTTTCAAAATAAAACCATTAGAAACATGTAGACAAGCTTTTATTACAAACAATATATTGACACTTTATAGCTTATATATTTATGAGTCTTTACTGTTTATTAAAAATAACTTCTCTTCTTTCTTTGAGCAGTTACAGTGTGATCATGAGTCATGAGCACAACACTAGACATAAAAACTTTCTTATTCCTGAAAGACCCAATTTCACATACATAAATAGGAACTGTACACATGGTTATTAAAATATGGAACCGCCTACCTGAACCTTTTAAAAATAAAAATACCAAAAAGATGAAAGTATGTTTAAAAAAGTATGTTTAAAAAAATTTCTCATTAAGAAATGCTGTTATACTATCAGTGAGTTCCTAGAAGATACTGACTTTCAAATAAAAATAAAAAGCCCCTTGTTGCTTCATGTTTTAAAACAAATTTATAAAATTGTGATTTTTTAGAATTTATTACCTTAAGTATGTTTGTTTTATTATCCTTGTTTCATTGTATTTTGCAATTCATGTTAAATAGGTATTCGTTATAAGTAAATTTTCATTTTTATATTATGACACGGTCTACACTCTTATCGAGTAAAATTGTACATTATTAAGTGTGAACATGTATGGATCTATTATTGAAATAAATAAATAATAGTATATTATGATATAAGTGTATAAGAGGGCCTTTAAAGCACGCGCGACATATTTCAAAACACGACGCGCAGCGGAGTGTTTTGTAAGTCGCAAGGGCTTTAAAAGCCTCTTATACACGTATATCATACGCTATTTTTTATTACGAATGCATCATAATCTCAAAAATGTTTTAAATATTAAACTTAAGGGATATATTGACGAATATATTAATCTGTCACATTTGACATGATCAAATGTTTCTATAGCAACCTTTAAAAAAGTAGGCGCATCATAAACACCATTTTAAGCACGCTGCAGCGTGCGATAATCGTTGATTATGATGCATGCGTAATAAAAAATAAAATAACAATCTCGCTTAGTCGATATTGCACATTCATTTAAAATATCACTGTTTATGGATGTCTTCTTATATATCTTGTGGATTTCTTAATTCCACACAATTAGTTCAATATTAACATAGTTCAAATTATAATTTTGATGATGGACATATTGTTTTTGGGCGGGTACTACAACTAGTGAACTTCTAAAAAATTGTTTCACTGTACAGGGTGGCGCATTTTGGATGCATTTACGGGGTTTCTCGGTAATTAGTAAAGATAGAAGGATGCGGTTTTCGCGACACCGGGCTTTTTTTTTGTTAAACAAAAGATACTGTAAACACAAATTTCCTAGGCCTCTTCGTTTTTGAGCTACAGGGCGATTTTAAAAATGTCGTATTTTCGAGCACCCCTCGTATCTCAGCTACCTGATAACTTACAGAAAAGATAAAAACGGATGCTTATAGTACTTTTTACGTAGAATTCAGTGGCGTACCCGAAATTTTTGCCAGAGATACTGTTTTTGAGATATGACCCAAACATATAATTTTTTAAATGGAACACCCTGTATTTTTTTCTGTCGTTAAATTGCTTTATTTTTTCCCATAAAAATGATATATAACACTTAACATTTTCTATTTTTGGAAATGGTAAAAATTTTTAAAAATTGCGAATTTAATGTTATATTCTTCTAGTTGGCTATGAATTGTATTTAAAAATTCGAAACAATACTCTATACAAATGTTGAATTACTTAAAACAATATTATTATCATAATATGACCCTATGTTATTTTAGTACACCCGCTTGCAAACAAACCAGGCTTGAAAGGGCATTATTAGATTAAAGTAGGCCTTGGAAACAAAAATTAAATTTAATTGTTATTTGATTTTTTGACAGCTTTAAAAAAGCAGTGATTTAGAAAGTAAAAAATGGTGTATGACAATCTTTATAAATTTAATATGTTTATGTGTGCACTGCTCTGTATAACTGCAGAATCTTCTTTTATATTGTGTTTGATGGTAATCTCACATCGGATCTATATATAGACATTTTACAAGAAAATCTTTTGGAAGAAACACAAGACATCAATGACGTTTACTTCCAACAAGATGGAGCACCAAGCCACAATGCAAGGAGAGTGGGTGATCTTCTAAACAGATATTGTCATGATAAGTGGATAGGCACCAGTGGTCCTGCTAGGTGGCCACCTGGGTCACCTGACTTGACGCCTTTAGATTTTTCCTTCTGGGGTTTTATAAAAAATCAAATATATAGAGTTAAAAGTAATAACGTTAATGAACTACAAGTACGTTTTAGGAATAGTTTAAGGAAAGTAACACGATTGCATTTATATAATACATTGCGAAGTGTCGAAAAACGTTGTAGGCGGTGTCTAGAAAATAACTGCTTGCACTTTGAAAATAAGAGTCAACCGAATGTTGTTTTTGTTATACCTAATATACTTAATATAGCTATAATCAATAATTAATTAAATTCAAGTAATTCTTGATTTTTGTTTCTTTATCGACTATTAAATTTAAATAAAAATAATTCATTTTATTTAAATAACTAGCTCTTGATATGTTATTTTTTCAATCAGTAAAATAAAGTGTATAGAGTATTGTTTCGAATTTTTAAATAAAATTCATAGCCAACTAGAAGAATATAACATTAAATTCGCCATTTTTTAATTTTTTATTATTTCCAAAAATAGAAAATGTTAAGTGTTATATATCATTTTTATGGGAAAAAATAAAGTAATTTAATGACGGAAAAAAATACAGGGTGTTCCATTTAAAAAATTATATGTTTGGGTCATATCTCAAAAACAGTATCTCCGGCAAAAATTTCGGGTACGCCACTGAATTCTACGTAAAAAGTACTATAAGCATCTGTTTTTATCTTTTCTGTAAGTTATCAGGTAGCTGAGATACGAGGGGTGCCCGAAAATACAACATTTTTAAAATCGCCCTGTAGCTCAGAAACGAAGAGGCCTAGGAAAAGTGTGTTTACTGTATCTTTTGTTTAACAAAAAAATAGCCCGGTGTCGCGAAAACCGCATCCTTCTATCTTTACTAATTACCGAGAAACCCCGTAAATGCATCCAAAATGCGCCACCCTGTACTTGCTTTATTTTATTTAGCGGTGGAACAACCAAGAGTATTACTATCAAAAATTAAGTAGATCTGCCGCTAAATTCAAGGAAGTAGTCTTTTGTTTAGCAAATATTTATTTATGACTTTGTTCGTTTGCCTTGCTAAAAGATGGCTTTGCTTTCTATTTGCACTTTTTCACATTGCAAATACTTTTTGAGAATATTACTAGATAACGATTTCTTGAAAGAAATAGATCTTTACTATCTTCATGACGCAAGTTTTAGCAACGCAAATAAATAGCCTCTGTATTTTCCTTGTAATAATTTGCTACTATTTTTCACTAAGATCATTATCAGGTTCTCTACCATTATGAACAGTAAATTAAATAAATTAAAAGAGTCTGGTCTATTACTTCTTCCTTAAAAAAAAATTAATAGCCTTTTTTATAAAAAAATATAGCTAATGAAAATTTGATACGATTGTGTCTCGACCTAATTTCAAGAAACTGCAAGAAGAAACTGACAATTTGTTATTATCAGGTTTCAAATAGATCAAATGGATTTTCAGTGTAGAAAACAGCAAACCAGCACAGTGGGCTCGTGCGCTATCGAATTTGACTGCTTATACAGGATGAGGATTTTAACATATTACAATGTAATAGTTCAAGCTGCTTGAAATAATTAATATCATTTTAGGTGGATATATAACATAAGACCTAAGTTACTTATTTTGACACATTTTTGTTTTTTATACAGGGTGTCTCAAAGGTATGTTGAAAATCAAACATGCTTTTATTTGAAGATCCTATATTGTATTACATATTTTATAAAGTTTCCTCCATATTTAATTCCCTTTAATTTCAACTAAATTTTGGAATATGACTAAGCTTTTTTTCCAAAAAAGTAATAAAATACCAGTAGTGTCATTAAAAAAAAGTTAAATGTTTAACGATTTTCGAGACTACCTTTATAAAATTAAATGTAATTATTTGGTAACCTACTTATTTCAAAGAGCTTAGACAATATTGTATTATAACAGAAAAATCATCACCTTGTATAATTTTTGTCGAATTCGATAATTGCTGAGGCTGTTGTATAGCTGTTAAATCAAGTTATTTGTGATATTTAAGAAATTCAAATATTCGCGCCAAAACAGTACATCAGCGCCATCTTGTAGATAAAGAACGAAGTATTGATTTATGTCAAAAGCGTAGATTCCTTTTTGCTGCAAACGATTGTACTTGGCCCCACGTTGATAGATGTCGCAAGAATACGAACTTATTCTATTGTATGGAAGTGGGCATTCTATCCCCCTAAATATATATTTTTCTATGGATCATCGCCTTGATGCGTCATTACAATTTTGGTTCGTGAGATTTTTGATTACATTGCATTTGGGGTGATAGGGAGAAGGTAAAGACTGGGTGGGTTTGTAATGAGGGATGGCGGAGATGCTCGGATAATTCCGATCGATCTTCCTTACAGGTAAGTCGATTGATCTTGTAATTATCCTTCGCATCTCCGCCATCCCTCATTACACATTGTAGATGTTTAAAGTATTTGCGATGTAATCTACATTAACTGAAAATTGCGAGTTTTCTGTGGTCCTAGATGTGTAAGGCCCTTTTTATAAACTAAAATTCATATTTATAACCATTAGATTTAGTAACACACATCATGAAGGTACATATATCATGTTTAAAGCTTAACTGATATTAACCTTTAACTTATTTTTAATATTATACCAATATTCTTATGTAATATGATAACAAGTTGGTAAGTAAGTTATAATTGTAGCTTAATATTTATATGATTCCTTAGAATTTATGGTTCAATAAACAAGATGCCAATCCAGTGGGATTACCCACGCCAAGTTTTTTTTATAGAATTTCGAGAATACTTTTGATTTTTCTGTCGAGCCAGCTGTCTTCTGAATGGTTTGTAATGTAACTCCCATTCTTTGAGCTGCTGAAGTTGCGCCGTGTCGCGTGCTGTGTGCCCCAAAGATTTCCGTGTTTATGCTGCTGGCTTTTAGTATTAACTTGACCCATCTGCTAATGGTTTGACTGCTGTCTGGGTGATAGGGCTTTTTGTGAGTGAGTATTACATTTTTTTTTGGTTTTGCTACTTGTGGTATCGATTGCATCTGCAAATGCAACGATCTATTAGCATATTTACAGTATCTGTGAATGCCGTAATTTCTGTTTTTGAACAAAAAAATAGGTATGTTCACTAGCTGCAACTGCAATTGCAGACAGTGGAGGGTACGATCGATTGTATCTGCTAATACAACGAACTATTCACCTTTTATTGACTGGTAGCACCCTTTTTCCTTTTGTGCGTTCTGTGTAAGTCTCTAATAGTGTGGCTATACATAGTTCAGGTTGATTAATAAAATAAGGTAATATCAAACTAGGTTGAAGCCTATTTAAGCCACTTGCCTTTATTTTATCCGGGAATATGATTTCAATTATGTATTCATATTTAAAAATATTGTCTATTTTTTACTTCCGGGTTGTCCGTGATTTGTGTGCCGTTATTAGTATTAAGAGTGTTACTAGCTTTAAAGTATTTGTAGATTTAAGAATTCGTGAGGGTACATGCTCTTTAAGCGCTGTAGAACTGAGTAGGAATCCCAAGTAATTGAGTATTTTGATTTTGGGGGTCTTATGTTAAATGTTCCATTGAGAAACCTTTTTATAACCGCTTCGTTTTTTGTTTGAGTAGGATGACTCCGAAGACAATTGAATGTTTAGGAGCTCAAGAATAAGTTTACGGTTTTATTATATATTTGTTGGCGCTTAGAAAAACAGAAATTCCCCTATTTATTGTAAGTATTTCCGTATTGTTTGAGGGCGCTATCTGTCAATGAAGAAATAATCACTTTTATCGCTTCATTAGGTACGCTTTGTTATAGAAAAGCTCTCCTGACAATGAGGAAGTTTCATCATTTTTTTTTTTTTTTATTTAATTTTATTTTATTATTGCTGATTTCGATAGCCCATGAAAAATAAGTGAACACATGTTTTTTCTTTTTTCCCTAAGCCGAAAAATGAGGCAGATACAACGCCTTGAGATGTGCTTATGACGTCATAATACTCATGAATTGTTACGTCACACCATGCATAGTATATCTATATATTCAAAACTAAAAACTGGTATAGCTCTTGTAATATTCATCTTTAGTGGAAATAAAAAAATCCGTGTCGATTTTTTTTTTTTTTTTGCACTGTTCTATAGTTTGGAATAAAAAATAATCAGTTTAATTTCTCTGGAAACTTCCTAATTTCCCTACAGCCAGAGAAATTTTCTTCCACAATGGTTGTTTCTCTCCGCAAGGAGATGTGAGTAAGTATTTTTCAGGGTAAAGATAATAGACTGTTCTGCCAGTAGGTCCCTTTTCTCTTGTATAAACCCCAAAAGTGAGCATGGTTGCGGGGGAATAACTACGCTTTTTTCGGAATTTATATAAAACCTAAATTTTGTAATGTTTATGTAATTTTATTTATACTTTTAAGCAATTCTCTTTTGAATTACCAATAACTAGCCAATTGTCTAAGTACAGTACAGTTTTTATACCCTTTAATTTTACATATCTTACAACTGGTTTCAGTTTTGTGAAAAGATATGGAGCTGTACATAAACCAAATGAAACACAATTAAATTGGTATAGTACGTTGCAAAAAAACGAATCTTAACAACTTTTTTGACTACTGTGCATAGGGATAAGGAAATATGCATCTTTAAGAGATCAGTTTTCCCCAAGAATGCGTATTTTGAAATAAATTTTTTTGCCGTCCTATGTAGTCTTCTACTTTGCTAACCGGAGTGGTGTCCTATTGAAAGGGATTTTATAATCCTGTACCCACTCTATTATTGAACTGTTTACCTTTAATTTATGCTAATTTTGAACGTATAATTCTAGTTCAGACGGTTGGCTAATTAAATTATTGAAAGGGAGGGCTAAGGCACAAATCCCACGGACTATAGTTGTTTCTGTAATTGATACAGTAGTTGTCTTGGCAGGATTTAGTACTCTCTTCGAGATTTAATTTTGATGGTTTGAAGACATTGCAGTTGGCAGCTGGTGGATACTTCCCTATCATACTGTTTTTTTTTTTCATCTTTTAGTCCTTTTAATAAGTAATTGACCCATCTAAACTATCTGAGTATGTAGTTCTGGCCTCGCAGCTGTGATTTCGTCGGTTTTTTTTTTGCCTACACCTACACAGCTAGGTGGTCGTTACTTTGTTCAGGACCATCTGGCGCTTCTGATGTTGGTAAGTCTTGATTCGGCTAAGTTATTTCCTCAGCTAGCGTGAGAGGATCTTCTAATGCATTTGCAAATGCAAAAGAGCTTCCTTGGTTTTGCTACTTATGATATCGATTGCATCTGCAAATGCAACGATCTATTAGCCTATTTACAGCATCTGCAAATGCTGCAATATCTGTTTTTGAACAGAAAAATAGGTTCATGAATATGTTCACTATCTGCAACTGCAATTGCACGATCGATTGTATCTGCTAATACAACGAACTATTCACCTTTTTGCTTGCCGCTAAACCCTGGTTATGCTTTCGACTGCATATCTGCAAATGCAACGATTTTTTAGCATATTTACAGTATCAGCAAATACTGTAATTTCTGTTTTGAATAGAAACCAAGAGTGTAATAATTTGAATTCGCTACCTCCAATGCAATGATTTTATGTAAGAGGGTTGCAATAGTATGGTGGTTATTTGTTTTTGTATCTGCAAATACATAGCACTATACCGTTTTATATTTGTCAGTACATATATCCTTTACATCGGCAAATGTAGGGATATAGTGTGCCTCTAACTACTTTTACATAATATACCTACTGGGGTGGAGGCTGTTGGGGGCCCTTCACATCTGCAAATGTGAAGGCCAATTTTAGTTAAAGTTATTCGCATCTGCAAATGCGAATTTGTAAATATGTATTATTATTATTTATTAACCTCCTGCAAGCAATGTTTACTCCAATTTTTTCCCTCACCGAACGGCCCATGTCAACACGAATTGTTTAAAAATAATGCGTTCCGGTATTACATTGCTTCGACAAAGCCGAACGATAACATTCCGCCTTTTTCCCTTAATTTTGGGTTAGTTTTGGTTAGCACTTTTAGTTCTTGTTGATTGAGCCTCCGTTTCGAGCAAAGCCAACGGAGGGCCATGCAAGCTATAATAATACCCAACTTGGGATATAGTCGCTCGTAAATTATGCGTCAGCTTGCCTTTGTGGCTACAGTAATAGCAATAATTACAATATACATAGTCCTTATTTCTCTAGACAGTGTTTTTGAACACTGGTATTGAGGATAATTGCATTTTAGTAATAATAACAGTATGATTTCCTATAAACTCTCTAGTATTGTGGCTATGAATATCCTTTGAAAATATTATGATAATATTTTAATTTTGAGTTTTATTTATTATCCTGTAAATAAGTTTATTCTGTTCAAATTTTAATACCTTATGTAATTGCCATACTCTTAAATTTTCATATAGATCTGCAGTATGAGTCAGTGGCTCATAATTAAATATAACTTTGTTTTTTGTTTTGCAATATTTGCATCGAATCGAATTGTAGTTTATAGTCCCACATGTGCCCCATACGGGGATCAAATATCGAAAAACGAATGATACGAAGGCATTATAACCATTTGTTTCTATTTTTTATATTCCTTTATATGGTATAACCGTTTTATTCTATGTAAAACATTAATAAATGTGTGACCGGTATATATTTCCTCCTTTTGATTGTGTTATGTAAACACTTTTTGTGATTGAATAGTATTTCTTTGGTAGGATCTACGATTAGACGAGATTACTGAACGGTTCGAATAGCTGGTATGGTTAACTGTTGCTTATTACTTATATTCATTTCGATATAATATATTTCAATTCCGAATATATTGTTTGATTCTGTGTAATTGTGCACAGACGACAAATAAATGTAACAATGTTTTGTCATGCCCTCGTATATAAATAACAGTTTCTTAGTATAATTCAAATCGCAGTGAGCACATTTAATTTTTGTTTATTGCTTCATTCGCATTTTTGACTGTAACCCCTTTGCACTCTATTTTATTCTAATAAGTATAGTTAGTTTTAGAAGTGTGAGAGTATTTTCCATTTCAATTTTATTAAGTAAAAAAATAAGGGTTGCAAGTGTCATATTTATTCATAATACTCAGTTTAGTATTATACACATTTAGTTTGCTTTTATACGAGAGATTTTTGGCATATAATCTTATATGGACTCACCCACTGATTCGCTTCTTCCGATGAGTATTGCTCCCTTTTTTCGCCTCCTTTGCGAGCAAGACGTATCACTAACACTTCACTATACTAGAAATACGATTTATAGGCATTTTTCTTCTTAAAACCAAAAAAAAGAACCGATTTACGGATTCTTGCTTGTCACCGACCGGTACAAAATTGTAATGACGCATCAAGGCGATGAGTTCGAGCGGCTAGCCAGGGTCGGCTGAATCACCATGTTTTTAGATAACTTCTTTAAAAATTGTACCGATCGGGAAAAAGTTGTATACTACAAAGTGTAATGAGGGATGGCGGAGATGCGAGGGATAATAATGCACTCTCTTAATTAGAGTATGGTCCTATAAATATAAATAAATATGTTCCTATAAAATTTGTTATGCGGTTCTAACATGAAGGGTTTATGGGCAATTTCCAGCAAAATAATTCTATTGTAAAGGAACGAAATTATTCCGGCCTGTATTAGTTTGTAGAAGTTATTTGTTGTAAGGCCTGGGTTTTATGTTTAGTAGACCTGATATTTTTCATAGTAACCTAAAAAAAAGAGAAGCTAACTTGACCTAACCAAAGTTTACAGAATTAAAAATAATTCTGTAAACTTTGACCTAACCAACGATTTCGATTCCGCGGAAAAGGAAAAATAGAAGCGGTTCGGTATGTTTAATGTAATGAGTTTCTTGGTTAAATAAGTAGCATAACGTGTCTATAGTCCGTTTGAATCACAGATGTAATATCCTAGTTTGAATCATACCCTAATTTCCAGTAAATCTTCCGAACAACAAATTCGGTTAATACTAAATATTTGAGAGTAATTATGCTTCTGTTTATCCATGTCTGCTACCATTCTATAAAAGCCAATGCTGCTACGTTATCTTTACCTGTCATTACCTAACTATCTAATGAATAATAGCCTGAAATTAGAAAAATTCAAGTTGGTACAAATAATCTATACCTGAAAAGGAGTTTACTACAAACAAAGGATTTAGGATTTTTTGATATTAGACAGAAAAATATCATTGTAGGTTGTCCCCCCAAAATGAGCTAGTTGGGAATTATGGATATTTAGACATCAAGTTGGGAACAGTTATTTGCTTACCTTATCCAATAATTGAAAAAAAATAATTATTAATATCTTCGTAAACAAAAATTCAGGTTATCGTCAAAAAAGAAATTATCAGAATTGATATTTGATTCTGTTTCTAAAACATCGTAAGTAAATCAGCATTATTTAGTTCTTTTATGTGATAACCCAACCTCTTAAGAGACGTATTTCCTTGTAAGATTTTTGTTAACTTTTAATTTGTTTCGGTTTTTTTTTGTTTTATTTTATTAAACATAAAATTTGTTGTGCACAAGTATAGCATACATATATAAAGGGTGTTTCAATAAGACTATTTTGTTATTTGGATACAACGAAAAGCTAATGGAATATTTTGAACTCTAGGCTTTTATTGTAAAACTAAGACATTGGAATTCGATATGAAATATAATATATTTCAGCTAAAAAATATATTGGGTGCTGGAAATAAAAATGTATTCCAGGATGCCTTCACTCACAGATAAAAGTATTGCATTCTTTCAAGGATTTTGTAAATGATGTATCAGAGAAGAATAGGTAATTTGATATTCATAGACGAGTTTATATCGATAAACTTATAACATAATTACATCACACTTGATATTTGGAGGTTCTGCTCTAGGTACTCTAGTTTTGCCAAATGTGTAGATGTCTAATTTAAATCAACTTACATTTTGATTTCAAATTGTAAAACACGCCACCTGCAGAAGTTAGCTGGCATTCCAAAACTGCAATATGTGCCTCGATGTGTTATAAATGCTTCATTTTCTGAGTATAATGACAGGCTTAAAATCTCTGCCCCCCTGTATTTTAATCAAAAACTGCAGAAAGACCAAGCTTGTGTTAAAAATATTTTTTTTCAGTTTTATAAATTACAGTTATCATAAATCTAATGAGATTTTTTTTTCACCGCCAAAGTCTGGGCAGAAGCTTCTATCAGAAGTGATATACTGCGTAAACCAGTTAAACAGATGATGGCATATAGACTATGCGAAGTTCACTTTGAGGAAAATTATTTTTCTGAGATAACCTCTGCAGGAAAGAAAGCACTTGGTACCTGATGCAATTCCTACAATATTTGGTCTACTATGGGCATTTGAGACAAGTCAAGATTCATCTCAGGAACCACCAAAGAAAATCAAGAACCTTCCAGGTAAATCTTTATAGCAATTATTCATTGATTATAAAAAAATTACAGTATTAGTATTGCTTCTGATGGCACAAACTGCTACAGCTATTTTGTTTGTCTAATCATTATGACTGAATTTAGCAACATTTTGAATTCCACGAGTAGAATAATTTTATTGGTTGGATTTATTAGTTACAAGTGAGTTACAAAACAGTAATTACCCTGATAGGTAGTCAAAGTTCAGATATTTCACCTCATCCTATAATCACATTAATTCAATAAACAATATGTACTAGAAACACTACCTGGTTTTATGAGTCATGTACCCAACAGAAAGTACCTACTGGTCACATAAATAGTTTCAGTTTTTATCTGAGTTGTACTAATTGAAACTTGTCAGATACTTTATTATGTCTAACATGATATTGTTTGACTGCAATTAAATAGCCTTATGCTTGTTGTTAATACTGTATCAACAATACCTTCATTCTCATTATCACTTTCAGGTCCTAGTATTTCATAAGATGAAGAAACAAAATGGGTGAATTTGGATGATATTTAACCAATGAACTTAAGAATAAATAATCGTGTTCTACCTCCTCACCTTTCACCAACTATATATGCTGAAAAGCTGCAATCTCAACCAGGACTACACAATAAATCAGTATATAAGGCCCTTGAAATCAAAATGAAGACAATGACTGTTAAGGATAAACACTGCATCCTTTGTATCGATTGTAGGTACTCAACCAAATGGTGATAAACATCGTACTATTTTAGAAGATTGTATTTTAAATTTAAAGGATATATATTTAAAAGCGGAAGGCATATTAAGTGACATGGGCTCGAATTTTATTGATTTGACTAAATGTCTAGGAATTACACCTGCAAATACAGAGTTTCAGGTAGGAGGTGAGAATATGTTCTATAATTTTGACCCATGTCATTTAATTAAGGCCACCCGCATTAACTTAAGGCAGCACACCTTTTACTTTCAAGGTAGAAAAACGCCTTGGTCATTTATTAAATAATGTGATAAAAAGCAGTTCTACAGGTGTGCATCCAAATTCCCTAATTCTGACCTTAATCCTTAATCCCATAACTTTTGAAAAATGGGAGTGAGTTATACCGCTCAACTTTTGAGCCACTCAATTGCCAGTTTGGATGCACTTCCAAATGAAGCTTTTGCAACAATTGAAATTGTAGAAAAATTTAATAATATTTTTGATATCTTGAACTCCTTATCATTAAATAATTCTTATAAATTTAAGAATGTATTTGACAGATCTGATTCACACTTAGAATTTTTAAATGAAACTTTGGATTTTTTGCCAAATTTAAAGGTAATAAACAAAAATGGTCAAGATTATTAAATGTTGGTCTATTACAATAAGAAGTCTTCTCAGTTTATGGCAAGCACTTTTAAACTGTGGGTATAAATATCTTAAAACCAGATTGTTTAGAAAATCCTGTAACGCAGCAGGGAGGCAATTGCATAAATCCCACATCAATACAGTTTCAAAGTGCCTTTAGAAAATTATTTGTGCAGAATTATTTCCACTAAAATAACATAAATTGTAGGGAGAATTCTTGTTCACAAAAGAATTTTCCATCTTGTAAAAAATAGAATTTCCCCGCTACAGCATGGTTTTCTAAAGCGGCGCTCTACAACAACTAACCTCGTGATTACCAATCAAACTATTGCAGAAGCGCTAGATAGCTCTTCTCAATTAGATATCATGTACACTGACCTATCTAAAGCGTTTGACCAAATTAGATCACCACATTCTAATAACTAAACTTGAACTATTTGGTTTTTCCGACAGTGTTTTAAAACTTTTAAAATCATGGCTCTCTAACCGAACTCAATATGTTTCTGTGAATGGAATTACATCCAGTAAGTATGCCTCATCCTCGGGAGTGCCTCAAGAATCGGTGCTTGGGCCACTATTATTTGATATCTTCATAAACGATGTATGTCTTAAACTTAAGGCAATGAGACTCCTGTATGCAGATGATCTCAAACTTCTCTTACGCATAACCTCAATTGAGGACTGTCTAAAACTCCAATGAGACTTGGATACCTTGATCGAATGGTGTACCCTAAACAAACATTCTCTGAACATCGACAAATGTGTGGTGTTATCGTTCTCCTTAAAAACAAATCCATTTCTGTACAACTACTCAATAAATCAAACAATTTTAAATAGACCTGATTCTTTTTGTGATCTGGGCATGACTATTGACAATAAGTTATCATTCGCAAAATACTATGAATCTATAATTTCAGAAACAACCAAGACTTTTGAATTTATTGCCAGGTTGAGCCGTGAATTTCGAAACATCCATACTCTTAAAATACTATTTTTCGCTATTGTCAGGTCGATATTAGAATATGCTTCTGTAGTTTGGTCACCTCAGTATAATACACATGTTGATGATCTCGAAAGAGTTCAGCGAAGATTCCTGAAACTGCTATACTTGAAAACTCATGGCATATATCCTCCTCAGGGATGCCCGGAAGAGATTTTACTGGGAATGTTTGATATGCAGTCCTTGTCCCGCAGGAGAAGTTATTTTTCTCAGGTGCTTCTGTTTAAGTTACTACATAACCAGATCGACTGTTCTGATCTCGGTTCTGATATATTAAACGAAATTGGTTTTCTAGTCCCTCGCTTATCATCACGACAAAATTTGGCCTTTTCTCTGCCAAGAGCTCGAACAAACAAACTTCATTTTTCACCACTCGATGTTATGTGCAGAACACATAATAATCATAACAAAGACTTTGATATCTTTAATACCACAATTCCACAAATCCGCAGACATTTCTGTAAAGTTTCCGCTAATAGCACATAACATCCTTTTCACTACCACTCCCTAATACCGCTGTACTATGTTGTGCAATAGTGCAATTATGATTTTAATCTTGTGTTTTATGTAATTGTTTATGACATTTATTTGTACTCTTTTATTTATTTTATTTTATTTTTGCTTGTTATTTGTTAACTCTTTGAATTTTTATAATGTGTACTGTTATATTATTTTTAAGTTCTTTTATGTTTTATGCTTTTATATTTTCCTGCTTTGTAATTGGGAAGTTTTCCTGTTAGGCAGTGTAGTAATAAATAAATAAATAAAAATAAAAGAAACCATTCCACCACAGAATGCTTTCTATTATGTCTGTGGATATTTGATGAAAATGTATTCTGGAAGTACATTCATGTGACATTTGCTATGCTTTTAGCAGAGAATGTACTACTATTGATGTAGACAAACTTCTGTCGCATTTTAAAGCTTTTGATGCAACCAAAGGTACTTTTGGTGGTTTATCATCACCACCAGAAAGTATTTTCAACTCGCAGTTTGAGAACATAGTACCGGCGAAAAAAAATTCTAATTATCTCGTGAATATATTTGAAAAAGTACAATTCTCCATCCCTGTTCAAATTTTCCCCAGTTGTTTGTATTAAAACTATTTATAAGACTAAAAATATTTTATTCTTTAAAATTTAATAATAGACATCTCAAAGTAATAGTTCTGATAAAAAGGGCATTCGGAAATTGAAAATCCTATCACATGTATTATAGTTGATAAAAATTATGGCAATTTTTCATTTCATAATAATTTACTATGATTTATGAAAACTTATGTATGTATGTATGTAAATAGTAGCGTTTAGAGCTGTGTGTGTTCTCTTTAAGCAAAAGGGTATTAGCAATTTTTTTAAGTTATTTGATCTAGATATGGTATTGATAATTTGTGCTCATAGATTTGAGTAATATTGTTCTCATATTTATTTTTGTTTGGTTTATTAATAGGGTTATGTAACGGTAAATTGTTACCGTAAAGTTTAAAGCTAGTATTGTTTATATGATAGCAACCACTAATTTATTATAAGCATTATTATATTCGATATGTCTTATTAGTATATGTAGGTATAATAATTATATAATAATAAATGTAATGCACAGCGACCATTAACTATAAATAATTAGAAGCATTGGCATTACGTGGTCAGTATTGAGTCCTAGATTCTGTTAAATTAACCGAAGTTCATGTCCTTGCGAAGACAGTTCAAATTTTATCCCTTTAAATGCTTCTGCTAGGATTTTTTCCGAGTATATCTGTTAACAGTGTAAATAGAGTACCGAGACGGAGGAGGACCGAACAAGGTCGGCGGGAATGAGTTGGTGCTATCTTACTCTTAAACAAGGGAGGCTGCTAATGTTAGACTATCAGTCAGTAATAGTTTTTTTTTTCGAGCCATGCCTTATAGAGGACATAGTCAGTCATCCCTCCCTGGGATGGCTTAGTATTGCCTTTATATGGTAATTTTTTATTTTTGGTTGTACCCGTATGCCAAAATTTGTTTATTAAACATTTTTAGTTGCATTTCTGCATGCCGAAATCTACGCCGCAAATTTACTTTCAATAACCTTTGATTAATAAACATTGTTAGACTAGTGAAAATTGTTGTCTTTTATTCAAATTAATAATTTAACAACATTGTCTTCATAAGAGTGGGTGTAAGGGTTAAAATCCCTTAAGACAACTGGGGTAAGTATGTAATCCTGACTTACAACTCCTCAGCCTACTGATAACAGTTAATTAATAAAAACTTTTTGTTTGTGCTGTTGCAAGTTTTAATTTTCCTCCACGTTTCAAAGGTTCAAACAATTTACCCAATACCTTTGTACATATAACTTATCGTAATTTAAAGAAATGGAGTACTATTAATAATAACAAGAAGTTGCTGAAACTAGTATAATAAGAAATGTCTATTTGAGAACCGCTGAAAACGTCGTACAATATATCTTTTTCTACTACCTGTCAAAAACCTCTGCTACACCTCTTCAATAACTTCCAAACCAGGCGCGTGTAAGCTCAAAGTGCTTTATTTAAGTTAAAAATTGACACAGCAACTTCTTAACATGATAAATGAAATCATGAAATACGTGGGTTTATTTTTCTCTCAACGCACCCTCACTAAAGGAAAGAAATTATTTAAATAAAATTCCAAGAAAATATTGAGATTCCTTTATCAACAAATCGTAGAAGAAATATAAGTAATATATATTTTTATGATGAAAGCTTTCAGAAATTATTATCGACAAGGGTGACAGGAAGTAGGAAAACCACTAATTATAGAAAAGCTTTACATTTTACTGAGTCAGATTCAAATATGAAACTTGAGCAATTTTCCACTTCAAGTTTTTTATAGTGTAGTCACAGAGTCGCTTCATTTCGAGCCACTTCATGGTTTGAGCAGTTTACAAATATGGTGTCCAACTGTCATCGGCTCTGCCGGAATCGGTCCCTTGAGCATCAAAGGTGCCGACCCTTTATGTCGCTACTCGTTGATTTGTTATACTCGGGTAAAACGGCAAGAAGTACATGGCTTAACAACTAGATTTTCCTCCCACCATGACGTTCCCAGGGATAATACTGCATTATTCCAGCGTACCTTTTCTTATAATAGCGTAAGAATATTCAACAGTGTTCTTATACACATAAAATCTTCCCCAACCACATAGTCATTTAAATGTAACTTCAAAATCAGGTGTTGTCAGATTAGTTTTTGAATTTTGATGCTACCTAAATCTGCAATTGACCTATAGAAGTGTAGTACATTACATTCTGCTTTGCGGAAACTCATACCTTTGTGTCAAAAGAATAAAATAGAGTTTCACGTGTGCAAAAGGCAAAAATTTCTGACAGTATCAATTCAGTTTCCTTTTCTCTTTTTGGGCACGCTTTGGGTTAGTTTTAGTTGGTTGCGCCCCAGGAGCGAGCGAAGCGAGTGGAGGGCCATGCGTGAAGTGAAATACTAGAATGATAAAAAAAATAATCAATGGGATTGTGGAGCTCTTTTCCTTAACCTTGTTATGCCACTGGTATATTTATAGAAGTAACACATATTTTTTACAAAATTCGTTTTTGCAAATTTGATATTTTTTATTTTTATAGACTTTTTACCCTACGCAGCACTCCTACTCATTCCATTGTCCCGCAAGATAGTTGATTACTATTAGATTTCCGCAAACAAAAAACGTCTAAAAATGAGGTAAAAACTACCAATAAAAGTTTATTTATTAAAGATTAGGCACCTACCCACTTTGAAAAATAATAATTAAAATTCGATTAATGAAGGTCAATAAGCATAAAAATGGAATTTTTATATAAGAAATGAGTCCCAACAACAAATGTTTTAACTCTTATTAGGGCTTTAAGTGTTTACTCATGTAGACTCAAATGAGGTAATTTTGCTATATGAGGTCTCTAACCTCAAACACAGGCTTTTTGTGATATTGGATTTATTGCAGCCGCATTTAAATCAATCTGGGCCACATTTGCCTAGTCTAAACTTTATTGAGACTGATATTTGTCTTTCTTATCCCTTTAGATTTTAGAGAGTAGTTAAACTAATTTTGCATGTAATTAATTATAACACAAAAGTGGTCTGTGGTAGGATGGTAGGATTGATAGGTACTTACCGATTCATCCAAATATGGAAATCTTGACATCGTTAAGTCAGTTACAGGAAGCAACACAACAGTAAAACATATTTCACCAGTGCAAAGTTAATTCAAAATCAAACTCAATACAACGGCTATGTTCATCGGCACTTAGCATGTTACGCTATCGCTTCTAAGCGCTACCAGTCCCGTTGATGGACACGACACTCTCCTTTGCGGAAAAGTCTACTGTCAAAATCAAAAGACGTTCTTCATAACATAACCTGTTTGTTTATTTTTTGTTCTGGTTTTAAAAAAATAGTTTCTATAACTATACGTTTCTCAGCTATGCAACAAGACATTTTTTATTTATAACGTTCTTTATTGACATAAATATCAAAGGGCCATTGACCGAAGTCCTTCAGCCTTTTACATACAATTTTATATATTATTTACAATTGGAAAAAAAAAGTGAAAAATATAAATAAACATATTATATAACTATTTACAGGATTGGATATTTTGAGTTTTGGTTGTGTAATATGTGATGATTTACTGTTGCAGATGTATGATGGATTGATATAATGATGTTTCTGGATAGACTCTTCTTCTGTTTGGAGGTATTTCTTTGTTGCATAGTGCATGCAGAACCTGTATATTAGATTCTTGGCTGGCAAATTTGGTACTCAAGTTTCTAAGTCTGGTTGTTATTGGTTCTACTTTTGTCAACTCGTAGAGTAGTTGGTTAGATGGATTATATAACGGATTTTGTGGGTGACGCATCTTGGTAATGGTCCGTAGAGTTGCTGTTTCGGCTACTTTTAGATGTTTAATTGCTGATGGTCGACAGTTTAAGTAGATAGGATGGCAGTATTCTAGAATGGGTCGACATATTGACTGGTATATATGGGCTGCAGTGTTCAGTGATATTCCCTGTTGTTTATAGGTAAGACTTCGAAAGTGTTTTCCTCTTGTTACGCATTTGGTTTTGATTGTTCTTGTGTGGTAGTTAAAATTAAGTTTATGCGTCATTATTATCCATTTTTTACATACCTTTAACATAAATCTGCATAAACAAACAATTTATAATTAAAATTTAAAATGAAAGGTTAGTTTATTATTTGAAATTATTCGTCATTTTGGTGCTAGCGTAGCCCGCTGACTAAAAAAGCGCTTTTATTTAGCGCTAACTACGCTAACGTTCGCTTTTCCGCTGAGGGGTAGTTCAATACCGATTTAGCGGTTAGCGCTTGTAACCGCTAAGACCCGTTGATCATAGCCAATAAGTGCAATAATAATTTGACATGACTGACATGACTTTTGTGACGGAAGTCGAAAAGAAAAACTCCAGAAAAACGGCGATGCAAGCGCACAGCGGTGTAGTCATGAATGAAAACAAAATATGTTGACATCCCGGTTGACATAAACGTTAAAATTTCACTCGCTGGTTAAATATTTTGGATATTTAGGGATGGTTATAGATAAAGTATAGTATATTCACATGTAATGAGAGATAAAGTATAGTATACTCACATGTAATGAACCATGATACAGTCTGATGATTATCACTCGCCGCAACCAGCTCGTGTTACAACCATATATTATGGCCTACATTATACGCTCGTTAAAAGATACGCTATTAATTTCTATATGAACTAATTTTCGTAACATACCTATTAGTAATTACAGAAAATTGACACTGAGATTGATGAACATTATGAAACGGTGACGATTTTTAAATTTAATCGAGGAAGAATATTCTAAATAGCAGGGCGCTAAAGCCACCGTAGGGCGATAAAGTTGTATTTTACGTCCGAAAAGGAAGACATTAAAGTGTACTTTACAGCCCGGTCATCTATAAAAATAATTTAAGTGCCCAAAAACTATTGTGAGTATGCAATAAAAAGTTTATTTTTAACCCCATATTTAATTAGTTTTATTGCTGGAAAATTACTTCTTAATAAAAAGAAAAAGTGACAAAGTATGACGAAAATATTATGCGTGCAATGGTCTCATGCATTCTTCTTACTATTTTTGTTTCCTTTTTCTAAGAGCGAACGTTTTAAAACTTTATTTTAATTATAATATCGGCGAAGAAAAACATCAGCTCCACAGGAACTGAGGAAGTATAATCTTATATTTTATTTACAAAATACGTTTTTGTTAATCATAATTACTTATACTTTACAATATCTGAAGCCTTTAAAAGCCCAGAATACAAGTATATTATAAATAGCTTTGATAAAACCGATTCCAAATATTGCTGTTCCTGTATATTCAGGACTACGTAACAACAATATAACACCCTGTAATAGCTTTTTAACTGTAAAATTGTGTCCCCAAATTTGTGTATGGAAATTATCTTAAAGGATGAGTTTGATCTGGATGTTGCACTTATTATATCTGTTGTCTCCCAAAAAAAAAACTGAAAACGCTTAGTTATAATATGAAAATATTAACATTTATTTGAGTTTTAAATTACAACAAATTAGTCACTATTCGCTTCATACAAAAGATCAGGCTCAAGAGGATCTTCAGCTTAATCTGGTCTCATGGATTCTTCGTTTGTCAATTTCTGACCATCTTTTCGTTGACAATATAAGTTTTTATAAAAATCATGGTACAAGGGGCAAAAATTGAAGTAATTTCATAAGGTTGTAATATTTTGGAGCTTTTACGAGAGGCTTGTTTGAAGGTCTTTTAAGTAAAACACCACAATCAGCGGAGTGGGTGCGAACGAAAGTTCCACAATTGAAAAGTTGGAAGGGAGTGGAATTAGTGGTATGTGCGGGAAGCGAAATTGAAGCAAAAAAGCATCTACAGCTCACGGCAGCTCAGAATGAAGGCTTGAGAACCTCAAATTAGAAGATTATAAGTCTAAAGATAGAGGGCAACGACCAAATTCTGAGGCAGATGAACTTTCCTGCCAAAAAAAAACAGAGAAAGGGGTACACCATCCACTAACGATTTGGGAAAATTCCCGTGCATGACTAAGGAAAGAACAAGAGAAGAAATCAGAGGAAGTGACTTCCTGTACCTCAAAAGAAAAAGACGCGGAGAGTGTGGAGAGCTTAGACATCTGTAACCCCTCAGGCGGAGAATGGCCCTCCGAAGACATAGCCGTAATGGAGATGGTTGGGAGACGCGATGTTCCCACTTCAAACCACTAAAACCATTAAGATGACGGGCATCGACATCGCCCAGGTGAACGTTCATCACGCCAAGGGTGCATCGGCGATGATTTCCAGAACGTTCACCAAGAAACAATTAGGGGGCGCATTGATTCAAGAACCGTGGATCTACAAGGACCAGGTAAAGAGCCTCACCTTTCAAGACACCAAAGTAATATATGACGCTAGTTATAGAATACCAAAAACATGTATTATGGTAAAAAAAAATATTCATTATTTTTGCCCTTCAAAATTTATGACGATATTAATTCGAGCATACCTCGAATTCGGGGAAAACACCAGGAAGCTATAATATCCTAATGCTATATGGCAGGAGACAGACCTGTGCCGCCTCCAGAAGACCAACGCCCACAGGGGTGGAAAGAACACCAACCCAAGAGGTGAGTAACTTTTAGAATTTTTTTTTTTTGAAAGCAACCTTATCGTACTAAATGTAAGAAATATTCCTACGTTTGTAACAAGAGTAAGGAAAGAGGTATTAGGTATTACAATAAGCACACAGAGCCTAAATGATCTAGTGATAAACTGGAGAATATCGAGTGAACCTTCTCTTTCTGATCACAGAATAATTATGTTCACATTAGAGACCGATCCTCCTGAGCCAACCCTCAGAAGAAATTTTAGGAAAACACACTGGGGGAAATGCCACACCAATCTAAGTACAAACTTAGCCCATATTCAGAACAAGATAGCTAGACACAGACCTGGAGGAAGATCTAAGAGAAGTAAATGAGTCGTTGCTTATAAATCGAGCTGCCCTATATAGCGAAACAAAAATAGCAGAAATGCATGTTGGTCAAATGATAATCTGACAAAATTAAGATCCGAAACACTGAGACTCAATAACAGAGCAAAGTGTAATCGAGACTGGCAGAACTACATCGAGAAAATTACCACTTACTATAAAGAAGTAAGTAAGAAAAGTAAAAATAATTTTCTTCAGGGAATTTTGCGAATAGATTGACTCTACACCCACCGCATCATGGCAAAAAGTAGAGTCGATACCGCATTGGCACTGAGGAAACCAGACGATAGCTACAGAGAAAGTGAGGAGGAAAGAGCTCAGCCCTTATTAGATAATCACTTTCCTGGGAATAAACCCATCCCCATGGAACAAACACTAGAGCAGGCGATATAGAAGAACTACCAGAGACTCCACGGAGATGGCCGGATACGTATGCATTAGAAGACGGATAAGATGGGCCCTGAACACCTTCTAGCCGTTCAAAACTTCAGGAGTCGACGAAATCTTCAAACAATGCAACACATCCCAAATCCCTGTGACCGATCAGTCTCATATCGTTCATTTTGAAAACGATGGAGAAAGCAATTAGTTTATATCAGAGCAGAAATCCTTGAACGGGAGCCTTTAAACCCACGACAACATGCGTACCAAACGGGCAAAACCACGGAGACCGCATTGGAGCAACTGACAGATCAAAATTCAGGATGCATGGGATATTAAAGAAACTGCATTGTGTGCCTTTTTAGGCATAGAAGGGGCTTTTGGCAACATGAACACGAAACTGTCAAGAGAGCACTAGAAGATAGAGAATTAGACAGACGACAACCAAGTGGATGTCGCAACTGCTGGCTACCACAATAGCAGAGACAGAAATGGAACAAAAAAATATTTCCGTCTGCTCTATCAGGGGATGCCCACAAAGGACTCAAGGGAGAGTAGCCAATTCCTCTGCGGTTTGACGGACCTCGGCTTATCCTGCCAGGGTTAGGCCGACGATATAGTCATAATCCCAAAGGGGAACTTCGAAAATATTATATATGGCATTGTTTTAAAAGACCATACTAAAGAATGGTACCAATCATTGGGACTTAACGTTAATCCCACCAATACCACAAGGAAAAGGAGCCTGAACATCAAAGCCATCCAATTTGATGGGAGTGTTATTAAATGAAAGTCAGATATCTAGACAAAAAACGTCTCTGGAACAAGAACGAAAAGAAAGTTACCAGCAAAGCCACAAAAGTCCTAATGGTGTGCATACAGTTTGTGGGAATAAAACTGGAGATGTAATCCAGGTATCCTATAGTGGGTGCATACGGCAATAGTGAGATCGATCATCACTTACGGGGCAATAGTTTGGGGTAATGCTTGCTAGGACAAGGACAGCACTATCAAGAGTTTAAACACCCTGTGTATGAGTAACAGGTACAATGAAAACGTGCCGAACGGCCGTTATGGAAGTAACCCTAAATCTTACTGAATCTTACACCTCTCCATATAGTAATGGAGAGTATGGCGTCAAGGGCAATATACAAAATGACTAGAGAGAGAGTTGCCAAACGTGTTATCCTTACGGTCCACTCCCGTATTCCGAGCAACTTTGATTTTTGGGCGTTTTTGAAGACCGATATTCTTTTTAAATATTGGCATTGAAATATTATTTGAATTATCAGAAACGGAATAAATCTTCTTCAGACATGTCTAAGAAGAGGAAATTTTCAATTAGGAAAATATACAATTGTTGGCCCAGCACCGCATAAGAACTACTCCACTCTAGTTTAACGTTCAAAATTTCTACTTACCATTCAGTTAATTGAGGTTAGTATTTAGATTATCTGAAGAATCTGACATTTTTCAGAATATACGTATTTGTATATGATTACACTATACAGTTTCCTTGAGAAAATATTATTATAAAACACCAAAAACATTTTGACAATACACTAAAAACTGCTATTCAGGTCTTTATTTAGAACACGCATACCTCTGTGTAACTTGACAGCCAAAGAATATAAGTAGCTACTATTTGGAAGCCAAGAAATACAAAGGCATTTGTATCCCATGGCTGGTTGGCAACCTATTTAGTGAACTGGGAACTGGCTGCGGGCTTAAATGAAATACTCATAAATGGCTGCACCCGTTTCAACTCTAGTTATATCCTTTGGCCACCAAGAGAAATACATTCTCTATTATGTATTTCTGTATTTAACCCAGAGTTAAAAAAATGCACTTATATCCTTTAGCATCTAAGAGCCTCGTCCATATCTGAAAACTTCTTTTGATTTTTCTATGTATATTCTCTGAATTTCACATAACAATTTTAGCGCACCATATTGACTAAACTTTTAGAATGTGTCACAAAATTAGTATTATATCCCTTATCTAAACGAGTTTTCGCAAACAGTGCATACACTACAGCCTTTGCTGTAGTTAAACAATTTCGATAATACTCTCCACAAAGAACGGTGCAAATTATTAAGATTTGTCGAAAAAACTTTATCATTCACTGATGCCAACTTCCAATGCTCATGGACTGAAAGAAGAAAATGTTTCCTTCCTCGGGTTATTAACAACATTTTTATTTTGTTTTATAATTAATTTAAAATTCATTAAATAGGAGTCATCGCTAATAAGAATCTTAAATTACATTTCGTTAAGTTTGAGACTCCCTAGGATCTCGCTTCTTTACACTCCTGATTGAGGTTAATTTTTAAGTTGGTAAAAGCGGAGAAAATAGATTTTATACTAAGTTTTTCCATATTTCATTATTTCTCATTGAATCAAGCTATTATTCACATCAGATATATTAGTCTCATCATCATAACGCTAAACTTAAGCATTATTGCCATTTTGTACTTGTTCCTTGTAGTTTGCTCGCCAATAAAACACTGACGCCTCTAGCCAAACTTTTATAGCCACTAGTAAAAGCTTTTCACTTGCCACAAAAATAAAGGTTTCCTCCAATATTTTATTTCGAAACAGGCATTATCAGCACAAGGCGATGCGACGATTTCCAGAAAGATTTATGGGGTCCACTTATCCACATCCGGCACATAGACAAGATACGACGGTCCAGAAGATACTTTAACACATTTCCCGCAAATTTTACTTATATTTTTCTTATATTTTCCCATATATCCGCACAATTTCGCGAGTTATTGAAAAATTCTTCTGTTATTACCTTGGAGACGGGTGTGAGTAATGTCCCAGGATGTTTTGTGATTTATACCGTTTGATATGCGGTTGGAAACGGAGCAGAATTTTAATATTTGTAGAAATGTGCGGAATTGCTGCGTTTGCCGAATAATTTTAAATAACCCCCAACTAATCATTATTTATACTTTAGGTATATAAAGCAAATTTCTTTTTAGATGGCAAACTTATTGAAGAAGTTTCAAACTTCACATATCTGCATTGCTGGATAACCGGCCACATAAATAGTCAGCAGGACAGAGCAAGTCGAAAAGACATTCCTCAATATAAAAATGCTGCTAAGCAATCAAAGTATTGATTTAAAATTATTGTCACGACTAGCAACCATCCTAATGTGTTTGTGCTACCCTATAGAACTTGTCTTGCCGCGTCCCGCGTCTATGTATGAACCATCGCCGGCCGGCCGCGAAGATTCAGGAACATTGGAATTATCTCGATGCCCCGGTCGAGAATCATATAGAGTGGCCTGACTTCTTCCCGACTATTCGTGATAGATTTGAGATTCTATATAAGGAGCAGACCTAAGGTGAATGTTAGTCAATGATTGAGTGTTGAATTGTAAAGAGCTATTAGTTGTAAAGTTATAAAAGTAGTTTAGTGCGTTTAATTGTATACAGTGGTAGAGAATAAAGAGAGTATTAGTTTGAAATAGTAGAAGTTGTAATTTCGTTCAGAACCCACGGGAAAAACGTAACATTTGGTGTCAGAAGTGGGATTGTGAAGGGACCGGGCTTTGAAGGATTCTTCGAGGAGAGAAGAGCGTACAAGTACGTCAACGAGACGTTTTGATTGGTGGATTCTGTGAACATTTTATAACGTTCTATGGTCAATACAAGGCAACAAACGGCAGAAATGGAGCAAATAAATAAAATGTTAGCCGGTTTCATGGAAAATCTAAATGCGAATCAAGCAGAACAGGACAGGCTTCAGAAAATTTTTCAAGATCAAGAAGATAAAAAGCAAGCGGATCGGAAAGAGGATGAACGTAGAAGAAAAGGATGAACGTAAAAGGCTAGCAGAACAGGACCGGCTTCAGAAAATTTTACAAGAACAAGAAGATAAAAGGCAAGCAGAACAGGATCGGCTTCAGAAAATTTTACAAGACCAAGAAGAGAAGAGGCAAGCAAAGCAGGACCAGCTTCAGAAATAGATGCTTGATGTAATTGTAGGCGAGCAAGGAAAATTACAGAAAATATTGGACCGGCAAAATGAGAAATTTGAAAAAGAAGTAAACAATATACAAAAAGAAGTTGGGGAATGTACAAAAAGAAGTTGGGGAATGTACAAAAAGAAGTTGGAAATGTACAAAAAGAAGTAGGAGACGTACAGAAAGAAATGAAAAATCTACAAGCAGAAGTTACCAGACTAAAACATCAAGTACCCACCGAGAGAGCATTCGCCTCAGGACAAAACATCAAACCTCCAACGTATGACGGTCAAACATCGTGGACAATGTATAGAAGGCAATTTGAAGCCGCTGCTGTTGCCAACGGTTGGAATATCGAAGTTATGGCTACATCACTAGTGCTAGCGCTTCGTGGATCTGCCCTGGAACTACTAGAGGCTATTCTCACAGACTATTCCCATCAGCCAACAGGGGAAATATGACCTACTTGCAGCTGCCCTGGAGACACGATTTGGAGACCAACATAGATGGCAACTGTATCAGGCACAAGTTAGGTCCCGACATCAGAAGCCTGGTGAAAACCTGCAAGACTTTGAGGCAGACGTTAGACGTCTCATTCAATTGGCCTATCCGGGAGCAACAGGAGAATTTCAAGAGGAACTTGCTGCCCAATATTTCGTGGATGGTATCAGGGATCCAGAAATTCATAAAATGCTACGTCTAGCCAAATGTAATAACAGCCGTGAAGTTTTGGGTAGAGCCCTAGAATCGAGCGGCATGTATCCCATCCAGGAAGAAAAGCTGGCGAACAGTTGTGAACTAACTGAGATGGACGGTATTTTGAAGAAATTAACCGAAGTTCTTCAGGCCACGGGGAGATTCCTGGAGCCACTTGAAGTTAGGCCATATAACCGAAATGCTATTATTCAGTGCTATAGATGTGGCAAGACAGGACATTTCAAATGGGACTGTCAAGTACATAGATATTCCGGGAGCCACTAGAAGTTAGACCATATAACCGAAATGCTATAAATCAGTGCTATAGATGTGGCAGAACTGGACATTTCAAAAGGGACTGTCGAGTACAAAGATTCCGGGAGCCACCAGAAGATAGGCCACATAACCGAAATGTTTCAAATCAGTGCTATATATGTGGCAGGACTGGGCATATCAAAAGAGATTGTCAAGTACGAAGATTCCGGGAATCATTAGAAGATAGGCCACGTAACCGAAATGTTTCAAATCACTGCTATATATGTGGCAGGACAGGGCATTTCAAAAGGGACTGTCGAGTACAACTACGATCTACATCTCCATCCAGAGACGCTAGCAGTTCAAAGTCAAGTCAGGAAGGTTTAAAACAATATAACGTTGAGGCTAAGCACAGGGAAGGAAGATGGCATAATAATACAGACGCCTTATCCAGAAGATCATGCGAGGATAATTATAAACATTGCCAAAGAATAGACCAACTAGAAAGAATCACTCTCATTAGGCAAACCAAGTTTAAAGTTGATCAGCAGTGGACCACAGAGCAACTGAAGAAAGATCCGCTTGAGGATAGTGAAATAGCACTACTGCTAAAAGCTAAAGTAGAACGTCAACCAAGACCAAGCTAGAGAGAAATTTCAACTATGGGATCTACTTTTAAATCTCTGTGGACTCAGTGGGACTCACTGGTAGTTGAAAATGGACTCCTTAAACGAGCCTGGGAGAGCGCCGATGGAAAAGTAGTGAAGACCCAGTTAGTGGTACCAAGGAAGAGGGTATCGGAAGTCCTGGAAGAAGTACATAATGGGAAGTTTGGTACTCATCTCGGAGTTAACAGAACGATTGACAAGATTCGCGAGAGATTTTACTGGGTCAACTACTGCCAGGATCTGAATTAATGGTGCCAGCAGTGTTCAACCTGTGCCTCAAGTCAAGGACCCCAGACAAGATCCAGTGGGAAGATGAAATAGAATGATGTGGGACTACCGTTTGAACGTCTCGACAGTGACCGAATGACGGCTCGATATGATCTCCAAGCTAACGCTATGGGATTTCAGATGAATGATAAAGTCTGGTTATATATTCCGCAAAGGAAGAAAGGAAGATCTCCCAAGCTAACGCCAGTATGGGAAGGGCCCTATACAGTCATTAAAAGAACTAATGACGTAGTGTATAGAATTCAGCGTAGCCCCAGAAGCAAACTGAAAGTTGCCCACCTCGACAGGCTGAAAGCATATCACGGACATGAAGTAGCTGATCGGGACGATCAGGTTTAAGAGGGGGGGCAATGTCACGACTAGCAAGCATCCCAATCTTTTTGTGCTACCCATAGAACTTGCCTTGCCGCGTCCCGCGTCTATGTATGAGTCATCGCCGGCCGGCCGCGAATATTCAGGAACACTGGAATTATCTCGATGCCCCGGTCGAGAATCATATAGAGTGGCCTGACTTCTTCCCGAGTATTCGAGATAGATGTGAGATTGTATATAAGGAGCAGACCTAAGGCGAATAGTTAGTTAGTCAATGATTGAGTGTTGAATTGTAAAGAGCTATTAGTTGTAAAGTTATAAAAGTAGTCTAGTGCGTTTAATTGTATATAGTGGTAGAGAATAAAGAGAGTATTAGTTTGAAATAGTAGAAGTTGTAATTTCGTTCAGAACCCACGGGGAAAACGTAACATTATTAAGATATGACTTTGTTAACGTTGCTTTTTTTCCATGCTATTTACTATACGACGCGACGTCGCAACGTACACCTTATAAGGCAGTACACTTAAAAAACTGGGTGCGTTTGAAACGTAGGTCTTCAGAAGACTACTGCCATTGGTTAGTTTGAGTTAGTTAAAGCCTTAAGACATACGAGTTAGTGGAGATAGAGAACTCCTGTAAGAGGTTTCACTTTTACCTCTCTATAAAAAGGCATTATAAAATTTTTGTATAACGTTTTACCAACATTTTTTTAAATATGAACCTAAATTAAAAAAAAGTTAAACCTATTGCTATGTTTCACCCAATAGTGGTTCTCAACGTTTCGATATAAACTATACATTTTTAGGTTTCTTTTGCGACAGTGATTTGTATTTTACTTTCCAAAGAATATAATGATGAGCCGTTATTTGCATAGTAATTATACAATGGAATATAAAAAATCTATCGGATATACAAATCAATAACTTATTCGAAAAAAACATATATAACAATGTTATGCCTAATCCCCTAATCACAGCTGTTGATCTTTCCCCAATGCATTTTTCTATATGCAGCTATGTAAAATATTTTGTTGCAACCCCTAAATATATTATATAAAAAGGAAGATCGTCTATGTTAGTTTCATTTTATCTCGTTTTTTGATTTGGGTATTAATTTATTATTATTATTTTATTTGTTAGGTGGGTTAAGTATTAGTCAGCAGTTCAAGTTTGCGTAACTTTATTTTCCCTCAAAAAAAATATTTAGTAATCAATCTGTAATTTTTTACATTCTACTGGAATTAATATTAAAATTACAGCTTTTGACAAATAAAATACAAACCAGAACCATAAAGGGGAATAAAACTCTGAAAAAAGTAAAATGTATTTGACAGTTCCGTATTTTGAGAAAAATACGAAAATTCTCGTAACTTTTCTTATAGAGGAGAAAAAATCAACTTTTTTGTGTAAAATTTAAAGCTTAGGAGATATTTAAAAAATTACAAATCTTTTAACTGTCTTCAATATCTCAGTAAGTATGAACACGTGGCTAGCACGTCAACGTATTTTAATTGAACCGATCTCGAAGCTCTTACCGGTTCGAAGATAGCAAAAAGTGATATCACTTAAATAATGGTCTCCAGGGCCGGATTTAAGCATAGGCTACCTGGGGTGCAGTTTATAGGCCATCACCACAATAAGAGAGGCACCACTGTCCAGGTAAAAAATTGAAAATGATACTACGACTATTTTTAAAATAAGGTTTTTTGGTTTAGTAAATAACTAGTATAAGAATGTGGTGATCCCATTCATCATTAACCATTTGCATGCTTGCATGTGGTTTAATTAAATGTCACAGATTAATTTAATCTGTGTTAATCTCGGGTTTGAGTGTTTCACTAGTCTGACGAGAATATTTCCCACTATCTGCCAGTCGGAAGTTTGGCCAAGCCAACAGAAAACAGGGAGCGCCTACGGGAGCAAGGAAGGCTTTGCTGACGCATATAAGGAAGGCGTACTTGTCATCTTTTGTATAGTGCCCATAGTGAGTTCAAGATAGTTCCGATATAAATCATAAATTATTTATGGGTAAATAATAACCAAATAGTTGAAGTTGAAGCAGGCTGTTTAAATAAATTAGTGTGTATAGTTTTAGTTTTAAGGATAAAGTTAGTAGTTTATTCACACGGAACCCGGCAAAAACGTAACAATATAATCATCATTAATAACATATGCTTAGGCCCACTGTTTAGTATTAAGACCTTTTCAATACATCAAAGTAAAGCTCTTATAAGACGTTTTTTATATTTTTAGTATTATGGACTGCCATAAAATTCCAACTAATCGACATAAAAAGAAAGAAGAATTTAAAGCGGAAGTGCCAAACGAAAGATTGCAAAGGCAAAGCAAAAGAAGAATAAAGAAGTTGTAGTTGTCACGTCATTATGACCAACTATATGAAGTTTAAGCCAAGTTGCTCTGCTGTTTCAAAAAATTATGATAACATACGTTCACTTGCCTGCTCAAATCAGGCTGAGCCTCAGTAAGAAGGTTGACGACCGCGAAGTAGTAAGTTCAATGAAAAAAATTAAAGAAGTTGCCGAGCGCCTAGGCCAAGCTCACTTCTGTTTCAGAAAACAGTCAGTTTAATGTTATTCTGGTTGAGGGGCAAAAGATATTTTTGGGAACTTTTTTCTTTTTTTTTACCTTTTATTTTACTCTCAATAAAAAATTAATATTTAAATTTTTTTTCTAGGTTGCAGAAATTTTAGTAGGGGTTTTCGAGACATTACCAGTTCCAGCTGTTTCTCCTGCGCCTGCTTTAACTCTAAGTGAAAATGGTTCGAAAATGACATTGGATTATGGCATGAGTTCAAGATTCAAAATAATATAGATTTCTGCAGAAAAATGGACTCTAGAGCGCTTCAAAATTGTGACAGTGATCTATTTGTTGTAAACCTTGGAAACAAAGTGATTTAAGCATAGGCTACCTATACAATGAGTTTAGCAAGAAAATGCCAAACAAGTTCGAAATAATTGGTACGGAATGGCTCTGTTTTCCTCCTAGCAATGGACGCGTCTACTGCTATGTATGTCAACTTTTTCCCCGAATACGCTCGCAGTTCAGTTATGGTGGGTATTGTGATTGGGAAATAGCTGCTCGATGTCAGCTTTAACACGAAATTTCTGAAAACCACCTAAATGCTATAATTAATTTTGAAAGCCACCCTAAAGAAATGGCGGGTATTGATTAAGAACTGACACGACAAGCAAAGGATGCAGCAAAATACTGGCGAGGAGTTCTCAGAAGGTTAACAAGTGTGATGGTATGGTATGTTATGGTAGAGGGGTTGCTCAGCAAGATTTGCCCTTCAACACGTCGATCAAAATTGATCTTTTGTGTATACCCTTTTATATTACACGAAAATTCCTATCTCTTTCGAGAACCTCAGAATATTTCAAAGGTTGAGCTTTTGTAGATCTCCAGATGCCACAAGGCAATTTGGCAATTTTCGAGATGCCTCAACCATTGGCAAGTCAGTGCCTGATATTCGTAAAGTAGGTGCTCTGACGTTTCAGCCATAGTTTGGCAGAATCTGCATTGTTCGCCAGTGGTTTTCCTCATTTTCTTGAGGTGGTACCTCTAGGGGCCATGTCCAATGAGAAGGTCTACGACCAGTTTTATCTCATTTTTTTTTGTAGCTTGAATCCTTTTTGTATAGTTAGGCGAGTGAGAGATGAGTCTTTTGGCCTGTCTCTGCCCAGGTGCATTGGCTCAATGTGTCTCCGCCTTTTTTCCCAATTTCTGGGTTTATTCATTGCATGCCCTCTAGTGACGCCAAAGAATGGTTCAGACTCGCAAAAGGTAGTCTGTGCACTATTTCGTGCTAGCTGGTCGGCGGTTTGTTGCCTTCTACACTTTCGTGCCCTGGTATCCACATTAGGGTGAATGTTTGTAGGGTTTCCAGAGCTGCAGTGGGGCACGTTTTTCATAGGCCCTGTTATACCCAGACAGGCGAGCCTTTGTACTCTTGTTAGCTTTCGCTGTGTTGTTATTTCCTTTGTTTTTACCCACTAAACTAAGCAGGCGTAGGTTACAGTGTTATAGGCTTTACAATGAGATAATGACGGGTTTTAGGTCCCATGTTTTACCAAAGAGTCGTCGACAGGCCCAGAGCGTTGCCGTTGCTTTTTTGACAGTTCATTCCAGGTGTGCGTTCCAGGTCAATTTCTGGTCAAGAACGGTGCCAAGATACTTAACCTCTTTTGAAAGTTGTCCCTCGCAAAGTGGGTGCTTTAAGCTTCAGCTTCCTTCTTTTTGTGAATGGCATCACTACGGTTTTGCATGGGTTGACATTTAGTCTTTCTTGTGTACACCATGTGCTGCGTAGCCTTGGACTTGAAAGACTGCTTCAGTCAGTCTTACCAGTAGATCTTCAACAACCAGAGACCAAAGCGTGGGCGATAAGGGCCCTCCTTGGGGTCATCCGTTTATTACTTCGACTCTGACGGTTGTTTGTCCAATGGTCACAGTTACTTCACGGCTTGTTAGCATGGATCTCATCCATTGTGTAGTGGTTGGTTCCACTCCTCTGCAGGTTGTGGCACGCTGAATGGATTCATGTGAGGTATTGCCCAATGCACCCTCTATGTCTAGAAATGCACACAGCGCCACTTCTTTTTCAGCCAGTGCATTCTCTATATCGCGGACGAGATTTTGAAGAGCATGGGTGATAGATTTTGATGGTTGGTGTGCGGATTATTTTGCATGCAGTGGAACATTAAAAAGGAATTTGCTTCTGACGTGCCTATATCGTTAATCTTTTCCATAGTTTTAAGAAGGAAGGAGGTTTAGCTAATGAGGCGGTAAGACTTTGGTTCCTCTTGTGATCGTCGCCCTGTCTTTGGTATGAACGCTACCTTAACTTTCCTTCAGTTTTTTGGAATGTAGCCTAGTTCAAAACTGGCTATGAAGATTGATTGAATATGTGGTAGTAGGTACTCTATACTTTGTTCTTTGTTGTAACAAGGCTAAAAAGATTTCATCTACTCTCGGGGATTTATAGAGTTTAAAGCTATGTATCACCCATCTGATTGTGTTGCTTGTAAATATTTTGTTGGCTAGACCTTTTACCCTTTTTATAGGCCGCTAAGCGGTTTCAATGGGCTTGTCTTCTTGTGCTAGCTCTTCTTTGGCTGTTATGCTTGACCCGGAAAGTGTCTTTCTAGAAGAATCCTTAGACTTTCTTCAGGTGTCTCAGCATAGGTGTCTTGGGCTCTATTCTTTAGTAGGCCGATTTCATTTGAGTGCTCCTTGGATAGCACTTTTTGTAGACGAATGGACGGTGCTAATTCATCTATCCCTTCACAAAAAGACCTAAATGTTCTTCTTTTTTATCTCCGAAGCTCTTTGTTATACTGGGATAGGGTTTTATGATAGTTATCCCAATTCCCCAGTATTTTGGTGTCATTGATGGCTTTCCTCGACTCATTCTTTAGCGTGATTAGTGTCTTGTTCTACCATGGCACATCCCTTTGGGTTGCCACCTGTTTCACAGGACAGCTTTTTTCGGAAGAGTCTATTATAGCACTTTCTAAGTGTATCGAGGCTACTCCAAGTTCCTCAGTAGCAGCGAGCATTAACAAGAGACTAGAAGGTCCACTCTCAGTCGGCACTTTTGATGTAGCGCTTACAAAGGCGAGACGCCAGACTTTAGACGGGACGAGGTGAAACGTGGCACGTGGCACGAGGCCTGAGCGGTTAACCAGCATTTCATCAGGTTCCGCGGCGAGGCAAGGGGAGAAATGCTGGGGGCGGGGCTTAGAGTGAACCTTCTAGTCTATGGTTAATGTTCGGTGTCAGTAGTTAAAACGGATAGCGGTTCGTTCTCAAGCTCCGACTTTAGATGCTCTTTGTAGGCAATCCAATCAGTAAGTTTGGGCACTCGGTTGCTAACCATTTTAGTATTTTCAACAAATATGTCGAAGCGAATGTGCATGTGATCGCGTTGGTTATCTAGTTTGTTATAAATGGGGTGGCTACTGGCTAGCGTTATATCTAAGACTTATTTTCTTACCGCATTTATAAAGGTGGGTTTATTAGCTTTATTAATAATGTTTGCAAGAAAATTCCAAACAAGTTTTCAGTACGAACTGGCTCTGTTTTTCTCCTAGCGATGGACCGTCTACTACTATGTATGCGAACTTTTATCAAGAATACACTCGCAGTTCACTTATGGTGGGTATTGTGATTGGAAAATGCTGCTGGACGTCAGCTTTAACATAAAATTTCTAAAAACCACCAAAATGTTGGAATTAATTTTTAATGCCACTCCAAAGAAAGGGCGCGTATTGATCAAGAACTGACACGACAAGTAAAGGATGCAGCAAAATATTGGCGAGAAGTTCTCAGAAAGTTAACAAGTGTGATAGTTTTAGCAGTGAAAGACATCTAGCATTTAAAGGCAAAAAAGAGATATTGAGATCACCGAGAGACTGTATTTACCTGGGGCTACTGGGTCGACTTTTTCAGCAATCACTTAAAAGGACATGGACTCCATGGGGATGGTCACACAAACTATCTATCCTCTACAATTTGCGAGGAAGTTGTTCAATTAAATGGCAAGCGAGCTTTCAATGAAGTTATCTCTCGAATCAAGCAGTCTATGTACTATGCAATATCATTAGGTTTAACTCTCGACGACGGTCACGCCAATCAGCTTACTTTATTTTTTAGATATATAGACGAACTCATTTCCTCTTGAGAGTATTCGTGCCGAACCACGGCCACAAATAATCCAGTCAAAATACACATTTCAATTTACAATAATTCGCATAGAGCTGAATTTTGGTACAGGTCTTAAAAATACTATTATTAATAAAACATCAAAAATCCCCACCGATCCCACGTCTGCTAAAAAATGTATTCAAGGTCAAAGGTCAAAATTATTTTTTAATTTTTTTGTAATTCGGTTTTATTAGACAATATGCTACTAATTAAAAAATAGTATGGCAACGGTAATGATTAAACTGGAACGAATTATTGTTGATTTTTGAAATTTTAGTCTGACTGATAATCTTCAACAGTACTGTCTTCTTCACCTTCTTCCTCGCTCTCTTCATCCTCTTCTTGCTGGATATCTGTAGATTGTTCCAAGAAGAAAGATGCATCAGTTGTCTCCTCATTCATATCATAAAAACCTTCATCTGTTGCATTTGATTCAATATTAAAGAAAACTGGCCTTAACAATTTGTACATACTGGTGAACAAAATAGTCCGACTTATTTACAGCCACAGTTTGCGCTACAACCCTTTTTGCAATTGCAAAAAATGGTGTTAAGGAGTTTTTATGGAACAGGTGGAAGCAAAGTTTTAATTGGCTCCAAAGTGTTATCTACCAATTTCCAACCCCAGTCCTCTGGGTCCAGTTGATTGCCTAGCCACACTTGAACTTGATAGTATACACGATATATGTATTGACAAGCAGAAGCAGATGATGGAGGAAGACAAGATAGTTGTACTATTTTATTTTTCCGTGTGTTTTAAACAAAACTTGAATATCTGTACTTGTATCAATTTTTTGGTGCTCCATATATAGCAAGAAGAAAGCGAATCCCGTTTGTGATGATGACTTGTGGAGAAGCGTCAATTTTTTTAAATAATTCTGCGCAATCGATTAAATCATTACGTTTTTCCAACAATTTAAATACTGTTGTTTTACCCCTTTTGAAAATAGCTGATGTACTATCGCAGCCAGTTATTGCATGTAAAAATAAGATATGATCTTGACATTTTGGATATGTAGATAAGCTTTTCGATGAATACATTTTTGTTTGAACATGAGCCTTCCCAGGTTTCAAAAAAAAAACAATCCTATCAATTGGAGTTCGTGCAGTCAGTAGTATTAACAAATCAACATCTTCACCAACAACGATGGTTGTATTTGTTGTATTGCATTGTTCTACTGCTGTTTCAATTATGAGGACATCGGCGTCATTATCAGCCTGTTTCACTAAAATATTCGTAGTTGTAAATTTTCCACATAACATTGAAATGAAGCGAGACTTGTTGTGAGTATTTGAAATAAATTGTTGTTGGTTTGTTGGAACTGTCATATATTCATCAAAAACGACATCACAACATGAATATGTTTTTGTAGTCCGACGACGTTGTTCAACAGCTTTAATATTTTTCTTATAATCACTGTAACCATCAAATACTATAGTCACTCTATAACCAAAATGACGATGTAAGAACTGAACGTAGTTATCACAAATAACGTTAAATGTTTGTCCTCTATCCCACACAACGTGGTGCAATAGATGTCCTCCATCGATGATGTAGGTAGCATTTGCGTCGATAATTTCAATGTCTACTGATTGAAAGCAACTGTAGATGGCGGACTTCTGTGTTTTACGCATTCCATTTGCATCAAAGAGTGATAATGGGTTAATGGGTAGGGGGCTAATTCATATTCAAAGATTTTTTCAATTTCAACCTCAAATGCATTAGTAATACTCATGCGTTGAAATAATAATACAAGATCTACAGGTATCTTTTCATCATGAACTTTTATGGTGCTACTCATGGTTAAAAGGGGAAAGACTTTGTCACCACGTTTTAATTTAATATTATTGAAATCTTGTCCTGCCATTTTAGTCATAGAAGCCAATCCCACTTCACGAGCATTATGACAATTAATTTTATTATCACCGACGACTCCACTGGCAATGGAAATGATTTATTTAACGTCAGGAAAAAGATCATGTGATAAGTACCAATCAAAAAGTTTTTTGACGTCTTCAATATCTCTCTTCACTCGTGAATCACTTGCATCTACATGCTGATCTGTTGTATCCATTCTAACATTAACGAGATTTACACATATATTGACTATAAATTGAACGTCCGATAATGTATATGGGCCGCGTAGGAGCCCATATTATTATTATTTTAAAACTTTTGAAATAGCTATAGCTCAATAATTAAAAAACATACTTTTGACCTTTGACCCTGAATATTTTTTAGCACACTTGGGATCCTTGGGGATTTTTGATATTTTATTTGTAATAGTCTACTTATGACCTGTACCAATGTTTAGCTCTATATGCGAATTATTGCAAACTTACCACTTTTTTTGTTTATTTTGACTGGATTAAAAGCTAAAGATATGTTTCAAGGCTAGAGCAAGTTTCTGAAGGAGAATGAAACAGATATTAAGAACTGCCGTGGTCAATCTTGTGCTAATGCTTCTTCAATGAGCGGAAAGTATAATAACCTTTAATAGTTGGTACTGACAGAAAACTCATTAGCAATATGAGTACTCTGCGCTGGGTATTCAATCAATCTTCTGGTGCAGGCTGCTGCCGAGTGCTGTCTAAGTACAGTATTTTTTGCATTTTTGGAAAAACGTGTATATTTCTCCACCTCAAATAACAGATTGCTTGAAAAAAAATCGACGCTGACAAACCCATTCTCGTATCAAAACGGACAACAGCACGTGGGTCATGTAGAGCAGATGCTATAAAAATCCTTTTGCGAGGCTTTAGCCGCACAAAGGAGCATTTCTTAAAATGCACTTTTTGAGATTTGACAGTACAAAAAAGATTCAGAAAAATTATATGTTACTGCTCTAAGTCTGCATAACAAAATATTAAGGTTGGAAATACAACATTGTGGGTAAATATCTTGGGTCAAGTAAACAAAACTAGTGAAATTCTACAGAATCCTAGAATGATCTCAGAGAGGAATTTGCCGCCCTCCGGATTCTTTTCTAAACGCAAATCCTGACCAGTACACAATTCCAGTTGGTCCGCCATTAAAATTAATAATCCGGCATTTTAATCTAAGAGAGTTCTACCTAGATTTTCCTTGGCTCGACTTCTGCTTTTGCACTGACGGCACTTCAGTTTGTTGCGAAAAGATTATGTAAGTAATCACCTCAGGAATGGAAGCATATATCCCAAATTCCATCAAGTTACCGTCAAAAGGCAGGCCCTGGTTGGACTGAAGATTCGCGGCAAAATCAGACCGCTGAAAGTCGCAGTTATTTTACCGAAGCGAGAAACGAATGCAAACCTGTGACTGACGAAACTAAGGACAAATATAATCAAAGAACCAGGAATAAACTTTTGCAATACCCCAGTGGCTCCAGGGATTTCTGGCCGGTAGCAAAGGCAGTAAGTAATAACTTTACAAAAACCTTAAACGTCCCCCATGGCAAAGCTCTCCCCACCATATCGAGATCAATACTACACAGAAGTTAAGTTTCACCACCGAGACATTCGTAAAATCCTCAAAGAGCTAGATCGTGTTAAAGAACTGCACCAACGAACTAACATCCATTTTTTCCAGACTTTTTTTCTGTCTTACCGAAAAGGAATTTACCCATCTTGTTGGAAAGTCGCTCAGTGCAACCTGTTCAAAAAAAGGCAAGAAAACCACGCCCTCAAACTATTGCCCAATTGCCTTGCTTCCAATAATCTCCAAAGTGATGGAACGTGTAGTCAATTAACAACTACTTAAGTACCTCGAGACCAAGAGAATAATTAGCGATAAGCAATACGGCTTCCGAAAGCAGAGATGGACAGAAGATATATTGGCCTATGTCACTCATATAAGGAGTAGGGCAACTTTGCGAACTACGAAGAATCTCGAGCGATGGCATTGGATATTTCGAAGGCATTTGACAAAGTTTGGCATGACGGATTGCTCAACAAATTGCCAGCATCTCTCTGCAGTTGGCTTGCCAGTTTCCTTAAGAACCGATCTCTGCACGTTGCAGTTGATGTACACATCTCAGATACATCCACCATTATTGCGGAAGTGCCTCAGCGCGCAATACTTTTCAACTCGGTTCCTCATCTATATTAATGAGCTGATGACCGAAACCAACAGTTTGTAGATGGCAGTACTCTCGTCTCCCAATTTAGATCAGAGAAAAAACCTTTACCAGCGACTGAGACTTATCACCGCAGACAAGAGCAAATTACAACAATTAATCAAGATCTGGAGAAAGTTCGAACCTGGGGCGACGGGAATCTGGTACAGTTCAATGCAGCAAAAGGTCAAGCAGCCGCGTTTACCAAGAAAGCCAATAAATATGGCGGGCCCTGACAATATTTTGGCAGGAGTCCTTCATCATCGTCAATCGGACTACTGAGTGCGTCGGTTAACAGCAATATCTTCTGGCATGGCCACGTTGCTAACATCGCAAAATCAGCCTCGCAGAAACTTGGTGCGCTATTAGGCAACAAAAAACTATATACGCCGCAGCAGCTGCTCTTGCTCTGCAAAGCGCAAATAAGAACGTGCTTAGAATATTGCACACACATCTGGGGTGCCGCACCCAAGCACACCCTAAAGCTGCTGGATTCCATTCAGAAGAGAGTTGTGCGTCTCGTCGGCGATTCGGAGTTGACCCGGGATCTGGATACTCTGGAACACCGCAGACATGTTGCCGAGATATCCCTGTATTACAGATATTTTTACGACAGATGTTCGCAGGATTTGGTGCGCATCATCCCGCCCCCAACAACGCCTATCATGGAAATTTCGAACTCCGAATTTTCTTCCTATCATAGTTCAATTTGAATCGTCATTGCAGCAAAGGATTAAGGCATACCAACTAATTGATACCCGTTTTGGGTTTCTCGAAAAGTTGAATACAGTTAGAATGAAGAGATAATTGCAGCAGCTCAATCTTAGCATATAACAATGACTTAGAGGATCAATTCGGGAATGAACTGATTCAATTTAAAGTTTTTTGCCAAGAGTTTAAAAAAAATGACGACGAAGATGAAAAAGCTATGAATTAGTAGGTGGAAGTCAAAACTAAATTTAGAAAAAAGAAAAGGTTGCTTTCCTAATATTGAGATTGCCTTAAAAATGTGCCTGTCACTTATCGTCACAAACAGCAGTGGAGAAAGGTAATTTTTTGAAGCTGATAGAAAACAAGCTTCGAGCCTCTATGTCAGACAGGCTCAGCGCTTTAGCTTTACTCAGAATTGAAAGTGGCATTTTAAAACAAGAAAGTTATAACAATATTGTAAGAAGCTTCATTAGTACGAAGTGTAGGCGTTAACTAATTAGCCATTAAACCGTTAAGAATATGTGATACTATCTTTTTAGTTAGATTATTTAGGAAAGTTCCTTATTTCAGTCCATTAAGGTATACTACCTTAGGGATGTTCGGTTCTTTTTATTTGTATCATCTCATGAATTTATGAGATTCGAATGCTCTTTATAATAGGTACGTTGTACGTTAGCTTCTATAATTAAGTAATAAATTCTGAACAACTATTTTTAAGTTTTTTTTTTGATAATTGCTGAAAATGCGATTTTGTAGGTTAATTGAAACAGTATGTTTTCCCCGTCTTAGGAGCTTACAGATCCTAAATACGGCGTGGATAGTATCACTGAAATATTACATCTTAAGCAGGATTTAATTATCTACCATTTGGCCTGCATATACCCAAAGAGAAAGGCTTCGGTAATTTTTAGAGACGCGCTTTTTTTAGAGTTATGATTTCTAGATTTTGTGTAATTTAGAAAAAAATTCTAGTGTAATACTACTGATATGTATTTGATATTAAAATGGCAAATACAGGGTTTTTAAAAAGGCTATATTAAAAAAATACTGCCGACACCAGACCACTAAACCATGATAATAAGATAAACACTGGCAAGGGAAGCTATATAAATCCGAAGTACATCTGGAGTTGCCGTAACTTGTCGCGATCACCCAACTTCTATTTAATGGAAAGATATACCTACTAATAATAATTTCTTCACAACTAACAGTCGACTTAACAAGCAAGCCAACTCTAAAAATTAGAATTCCTCACACAATGGCGAAGGAACGAAAACAGATAAAAATATCAAAATTGTAGCATAAACATAAAGGGAGCAACTTTGACATTATTCTCAAATTATTATTAAAATGTAACTTGCCTGATAAATGATTTGCAACACAATTAGATGGTACGTCAGCTAATTGCAATGATTTACTCTGGAGGCTCAAATAATGAAGGAAATCAAATTAAAATGATGAACTACCACGATTTTATTCAAAATTAAAAATTAAGAAATTGATATCAATGCAATCACACATACAGGTGGAAAGCTTACATTCTCATTTACGAGGCCCCAGAGAGAGGATTTATAGATTGCCTTACTATAAGCATAGCATAGACATAGACAATAGACATGGCATAGAATATGCACATTACAATAAATGGTCGATTTAAAAATGGGCTGGTGTTATTTTGCGCAAGAACCGTCTTTTTTTATGGCAGTGGAACACACACTAAATGGAGACCCTATGGCGCTCGACGAGCGGTGTGTGTGCGAAGATGTTGATTGACACGGCTCTTGAATATTTGTAAGTTGTAATTAGTGGGAAACAGAATAATCAGCTATTTCTTTGTTTTCATAACCTTACAAATTTCATTATTTAATTGAATTGACTTGAAGATGGTTGGAGCTGCTTCGAAACAATTTGCTAGTGCGTCTCCGGGAATCTCCAGTATTTCGAACCTCCGCCCTGGAGGCTCCTATTTTTTTCCTTCGTGTCAGTGAATAGTTAATCGCTATATTGACTCATTATAATTATTACTTCAGATACTTACATGTATTTTTAAAAGATGCTAACTAATTAGAGGTTGGAATTAGTTAAGATATATACCTACAAAACAAGGATAGACGTCACACTTTGATAGTGGGTAGGGGTCATATGATACGATGTTAGATCTGCAAAGAGTGTTTAGTGTTATAATTTAATTTGGTTCTAGTTTAGGAATTTCATTAACAACGTTAAGTTTATTGGATTCATTTCTGCGAGAATCATGTCTATACTGAGTGGTGGTCTTAAACCAAGATTAATGAATTCCTTGTATATCTACATCAAGTTCCGAATTTTAGAAATTGGGCATTCAAAAAACATCATTCAGATTCTCAAATATGTCGCACTCGCAATAAGAGGTATATTATCTCTTATGCCGATTCTGTGATCGCCTGATCGCATTCTTATAGCTTCTTATATATGTTATGCCAAGCTGTGATTCTTGTTTGAATGGAATTCACAAAGAACGCGCAAACTTAACCTCGTCCGAAGTGAGGTGCATGCCTCTTCAGAAAAGGGTCTTATTGTTTATCTGTGAGGAGTGTAAGATGTTTATTGCCAGAATGCCTCATATGGCAAAGCTAATGGAAGAAATTAAAAGAGATATAGATGCAATAAAGAATGAGATGAAAACATCTTTGCCGTTGTAGCCTTACGCAACTGTACTTCAGAATAGCCTAGAAGCAGAAGCCAAAGGAAAATTTAAATCAAACCTACCTACGATCGTTATTAAACCTAAAGTAACACAAAACACGCAGAAGAGTAGGAGGGAAATCCAGAATTCAATCAATCCAGCAAAGTTGAATCTTGGGATAAAAAACCTGAGAGAAACTAAACAAGGAAACATAGTGATAACATATGACACATAACAAGATATGAAACTAATTAGGGAAGAAGCCGAAAGAAAACTAAAGGAGAACTACAAAATTGAGCTTCCAAAGAAAATTTTACCCAGAATAAAAATTGCGGGTTATTCAGGAAATTAATCAATTGAGAATTTGGAAGAAAAAATTCGCAAGCAGAACAAATGGATTGATACGTTGGACTACCTAAAAGTAACTTACATTAGACGCATAAAGAATAAACCAAACTCAACAATTTACGCCGAATGCTCGGGGAGCCTATTTAACAGGATGTTAACCTATGGAAAGGTTTACATTCACTGGGAACGCCTACCAGTATCTGAAGACCTGACATCAGTATCTCACTGTTATAAATGTCAGGGTTTTCGTCACAAAAGCTCCAACTGTACCAAGATGGAGGTTTGCGGAAATTGTACAGGGAATCACAGTACCCTTGGATGTGAAAGGCAAATAAAAAAGTGTGTAAACTGCAAAATAGCCAATGGTAACTATAATCTACAGCTGAGCACGGATCACTCGGCCCTTGACCCAGAATGTCCATCGTTAAAATACCATCTAAGACTTTTACAAAACAAAACTGACTACAACTCATAAATAATTGGTATTCATCGCTCAGGATGACATATTGGAACAAATAAGTGAAGAAAATAATCTTCAAGGTAAAATGGTGGACCAGAAGGGTTTGGAGCTCATTAAAAATAGTAAAAGATGCTTCTTTAGTCTAATACATTTTAACATTAGAAGTTTAAAACAAAAATATTGATAGTTTACTTACTTTTATTGAAATATATAAATTACATTATATTGATATCATTGTGCTCACTGAAACCTTTCAAATTGACTCGATAGAAAACTGTAACATACCTGATTATCAAATATTCTATAATCAAGCCAATTACAACAAAAATGACGGTACAATAATTATGGTTAAAAATCATATAAATGTTGGTTTTTCTTCCACTCAACAATCAAAATTCAAGGGCAACTCTTAGTCACATAAATTTTGAACAAATTTTGGTTTAACAGCAATATATAAACCACCACCTATCTCAAAAACAGATTTTATGAATCATATCTATACTTATTTTGAAACTTTGGCCTTTTCAAATATTGAAATGTTTGTGGGAGATGTAAATATTAACATATTAGAAAAGAAATTATAATAACGTTGCATATTATCTTTCTATAATGAACACACTTGATTTTCAGTCATACATTAATTCAGTCACGAGATCTTTGTCCAAAACATGCCTGGGCCATTTATTTATAAATACAAAATTAAAGTCTAATAATATTTGTTTTGACTCTTATGTTATTGAAGAAGACATAACAGACCATAGCCCCATTGTGCTTCTGGTAAGTGAGAAAAAAATATCGAAAGATAATATAATATCGCCACTAGAAAGTAAAACTAAAACTAAGCTAGACATGCCTAAATTTAAACAATTTTTGCAAAATTTTGATTGGCCGATTGTAGTGAAGGCTAATAACGCTGAAACGGTAACAAATATTTTTTTAGAAAATTATACGCAATTAGTATCAGAAGCTACAGAAAAATATACCGTTAAATATAAAAAATACAAAAAAATTAAAAGTTGGATTAGTAACGGCATTATTTCTTCAATTAAGACTAGGGATAGAATGAAGAAAAGCTATTAAAAAACTTTAACCATCAAATAGAAAAATAATATAAAGAGTATAGAAATACTCTAAACAAACTAATACGTAGGCAAAAAAATGAAAATGTATTACAAGACTCAAATTGAAAATAATAAGAATGATATGAAAAACCTCTATAATGTAATTAAAGATGCAACTTATGAAAACAATAAAAATAACAATACTTTTTTGAATATAAAAAGTAAGGATGACCAAAGTTTTAATAATCCAAACGAAATACCAAATTTTTGCAATGATTATTACATTATTGTGGGGGTAGAAATGGAAAAGGCCATTCCAACACCTCAGGAAAAATACAACTTAGGACCATCTATGGCAAACTCTATTTTTTTAAACCCCATAACCAAAAGTGAGATAATTAACCATATATCAACTTTAAAAAATGGCAGTTCTCCAGGATATGATGGTATAAAGGCTAACATCATAAAACAGACTCATTTACAAATTATTGACCCGCTTTTATACAACCTAATCTTTGAAACTGGAAATATACTATCTAAATTTAAAACTTCAATTATAACACCCATTCACAAATCAGGCTCCAAAACTAACATAATTAATTATCGACCCATTAGCCTTATTAGTAAGTTTGGAAAGCTTCTTGAAAAATGTATAAAGGTCAGATTAGTCAACTTTCTAAAATTAAATAAGATCTTGTCTCCAAACCAGTTTGGATTTCTTGAGGGGTGCAGTACCATGGACGCCATGCACACATTAATGACAGAAGTTGTCAATAACTTGAATTCAAATAAAAAATGTTTGGCTGTGTCTCTTGACTTGGCAAAAACATTTGGCACAGTACCTCACAACGGACTTCTTGAAGTGCTTGGGAATTCTGGAATAAGAGGAAAGGCTCTGTGCTTGCTTGAGAGTTATTTGTCCGAACGAACTCAAAGGGTCAAAATAAATGATGTTTTAAGTGAAGGGAAAACTATAAAGCGTCGCGCAAACCAGAGCGGTGGCGGGCGCGGTGGCGGTCACGGTGGCGGCGGCGGTAAAATACTGTGCGTGTAAGTTAAAGACCGCAAACAGCAAGTCTAGCAAATACAGGGAGTTCCACAGGGAACGGTTTTGGGACCAGTGTTTTTTATAACATATATGAATTCTCTATTAATATTACAAGTTAATGGGATAACTATTTCTTATGCAGATGGACACTACCCTTGTAATCTCGGGAGATACTTGTGAAAGTGTTAAATGTAAAAGTACTAACAGTATGATAAAAATAAGAAACTGACTTTAAACTTTTAAATTAACGCTAAACCTAAAAAACACATTACATAGCTTTTTCACTTACTAGCGCAAATAGACCGCAATATAGTAACATTGTTATTGATGATCATTGTATTGAAGAGAGTTCGTCTACAAAATACCTTGGAATTGTGATTGATAAGTTTCTTAAATGGCAACCCCATATTGACTATGTCTCTAACAGAGTTCGCAAACTTGTTCATAAGTTTTACTTATTGAGAGAATTCTTGAATAAAAGAACTCTTATCATAATTTATAAGGCCTTTGTAGAATCAATTATATGATATGGGATTTTGGCGTGGGGTGGACTTTATAATAACAGCCTCTATAAATTAAATATAGTACAAAAGTATATTCTTAAAATTATTTATAAAAAAAATCGATTATACCCTTCACACTTGCTTCTTAATGAAGAGATTTTAAGCATCAGATCAATCTACATGTTGACAATTTGCTCATATGTTCATATTCATCCCAACTTGAAACTTTTGGTTAACCACACTTATGAAACAAGAACTAGAATCAATAGACATATTAAACTGCCAATAAGTATCAATAATCTTAATCTCAGATATGTGAATTATTTTGGCCCTAAACTGTACAATCCACTACCTGGTGAAGTAAGAAACTGCAATAAAATTAAAACATTTAAAAAGCAAAGCAAAAAAAATATTTTTGAAAATCGACATCAGTTTGTAGGGCTTTTTGGCTAGTTTTGTTTGGATGGGGAATTGCGTTTTTTTTTTCTTTTGTTTGTGTGTGTGAAAGTTTTTATAGGATTAAGATTAGTGAGTAAACTCAAAATGTTGTTGTTAGATATATATTTTTTTAATTTTGTGAATGTAAACAGAGTACTTATAAATATTTATAATTACATGTATAAGCAACCCTGCACATACATACATCTAGGTGCAATATAAAAATGTACTATTTTATGTACATATAAGATTAGTAATATCTATTTTTTTTTTTTTGTAAAAATTTTAAAAAATAAATGCATTTCCGGAGGAAGTTTTTTCTGGAAAATAAATATAAAAATATAAGCTAAGCTTTAAAATTAGGAAAATTATCAACCTTTTGCGAAGATAGATCCGCTAAAGCGAGTAATTGTTCCGCGACTATTCTGTCGATTTTTTTCTAGTTAATACATTAATTAATGGTTTATTTTTCTACACCACTACTTTAATGGATATATGAGAGTCATTAAGATAGTTTATAACTTATCAAAATACAACATCACATCAATATGCGATCAATATCAATAAAGATTGTCATGACTATGGCCTTTCAAATTTGTCAATTTTGACCGTTTATAGTTATTATTTACTTAGTAAATTTTAAAAGCTAAAGTACATATTTTCATAATTATGGCTGGACGTAGCAAAAATAATGTATGCAGCTCACTTTTAATGCTTATTAAGACACTCGCCTTCATTACAATACTCGCCTACGGCTCTTGTTTAGTTTTTATACTCGCCTTAATAACTATCATTATATGCTCATGCATAAATATGCATATTCAATTAGATCTTTCTTTTTTTTAATGAAATTAACCGATTAATGATATAAATACTTGAAAATTGAATTTACTCCAAAGAAAAAATAGAAACATATCACCAACATTACAAAATACATACCTTTGAGATAATTCCTTTATTAAATCAATGTCCCATATAATCCAATTTCTCTGGGTCGATGTATAGTAACTAGTAAGGGGTATCCGGCCGACGGAAGAAAAACATAGCTAGGTTTTATAAGTCGCTGTAGAAAGGAGCATTTATATATAATTTGGATAATAACGTCAAAAAATCCTCTTTTGGAGAGTAATTTAAATTAAGCTACTGGTAATGGGTTGGGAACCTATTTGGTGATGACTATATTGGTAAATCTTTACAGGAAACAGGACTCATAGAGTTATCTAGTATCCGGAAAATTTTCCGAAAACAATTTGTGACATCCCGTTTTCACTGCTCCATCCTGATCTTTCGGCAAGGATTTTTCACTTTTCAAATCAAGCACTCTCGGTTGGTTGCCGATTTTTAAACTTGAATTGATCTCAGGCATCTTGATGAGATTTTATAGATAACCATCGTAGAAATGCTCGTGTCGGCCATCTCGACTTAGCTTTGTTAGTTTTAGTGTTGTAGATGCGGGAATAACTCGCTAAGCGAGGTTTTTGGGGTTTGCTTTTTCCAGTGTTGGAAACCGTTATGGTGGTCAGCGTCGTGTATTAAGATAGTATGCCCTCATGTTAAGAGGGTTCACCCAACCGGCTAGACGTGCTGGAAGTGTGTAGTCCACCCACCCGGCTGGGATTTTGTAATTCATCCACCGGGCCTTAGTAGCTTGGACATTGTAGTTCATCCACTTGGATTGGACTTTATAGTTCACCCAACCAACTAACTTGTATGGAATAAGGATCCAGAACAAGCCGTTCGTGTTCACCTGACGATAGGACTTCGACACCAGATAAGTGTTTGTTGCTCTTAGTTTTAACCACCTTTTTCGATATTATTGTCTCTTTAAAGTTAACACCTTTTCTTTTGTAACGTACTTGCGCCCACGTTATCTATGCGGCTTACGTGATTCCGCGCGGGGTCAAAACTCAAATTCTTGTTTTTCTCTTGAGCACATAATTGGTGCCTTTTCATTTATTTATTTCTTAATTTATATCTACATTGAGTTATGGACTACCACTGACTAGATATTGTATATAATATTCATTCAGTGCCTCCAATTGTCGGTTGGTTGTGCGTCCGCATGATTGTTGTTAAATTTACTGTATATGATTCATGCTGCACACAATAGTATATTATTTTATATGGAGGAAAAGTAACTTTTCCTCCAAATAAAATATGCTGTTTTTTCTTCAAATGTCGACAAATTAATGCAAAAACGTGTCTTTTCATAGTAATAATAATTATTATTAAAGATAAGTGGGTTCGCAAGGCGGCTTAGACCGGTGCGGTGTCGGTGAATAGGCTCAGGTTGTTGCTATAGTAATGTTACATAAAGCTGTCAGTGGCCACTGTCAACAATAATTATATTTTTAAAATTGCGTCTTCGATTGCATTTTAATTCCTTATTGATAAGCAGTTATTGAGTAAGTTCGATTAAATAATAACCAATTTGTTCCTAAATTAGTAATTTTTAGAAATGCAGTCACAAATTGAGTGATAAATACAAATTTTTGTTTAATAACTCTTGAGTTGTTGACGCTTATTTTGTTGTCTGTTTGTATTGTATCTATGTTGCTATGACAACACTTTTATCTCCGCCGTCGGAAAAGTGAAAAGTAAAGCTCCGGCGGAGGAAAAACGAAACTTCGCGGCCGCCTACACAGTCGAGTAATGACGGATTTACTGACGTTTGAAGAAAAAATAATATTCTCTTGCCACATATGAAAGTCAATATGCTCTTGGAATAACGTCAATTCCCGCAGTTTGAGAACTCTTTTCTATGTGTGTGAACAATAGATAAATAGTACTGTATCTGTGGCGTGTTTTATTTGACTGAAACGCAGTCAGGATTGTTCCATTTACTTTTCTTAATATGGCTAGTGAATAGGTGGCATCCTTTTAGCGCTCCCTACCGGCTATGTTTACCTTGGAGAGTGAAGGTCTTGAAGCAGGTTCCTCTAATAGCGTGGATATTTCCAGTTCTGATCTGTAACAAACTTGGCGGTACCTAACGAACCTATTCTCCGATTTATTGAGCAGCGGGCAAATTGCGCGCTTACTTTACAGCTTGCTACGAGGCGTCGCCGTCGCCGCGCCATCACACTCCGACCTACCGGGTAAATTGTTCGGCGGTAGTAAACTCGTCGCCAAGATTACCTGCTCCACTAATCCGGCATGTAAATTGGTCGCCGGAATTTAAGGGTTCATTTAATCCCTATAACCCTATAGGTAAATTGGTCGCCGGGTTTTTAGTCGGAACCAAAAAGAAAAACAAATGGTGCACTTTACTTTGACTTGTTTATTATTCAAAAGCAACATTTATATAATAGTACCTAACCATTCAATATACCAAGTACATTATTGAATAATACAGTCTACACTGACTAGCTCATTATTTTGAGGAACATCGATCTATATATGTATATTGTATATGATACCCAGTTTTGAAAAGACATTTTATGTACATTATAAATAGAAATGAATTCAAGCAATAGAAATAATTTATAAATAATGCACTCTACATTGACTAACATAACACATTAAAACACAAAGTACATTTTTAGTACACAATTTTGAAAAGGCGCATGTTATGTGCATTATAGTTATTATAAGTAAGATGTACATTTTACGTAATGCAGTTGATTTATTTCTCCTGATTTATATCTTCTGACCAAATTTTCAAGTGATGCTAACTTAGCTTTAACATTTTTATCTTTGAAATTGGCACTAACATCAAAACTTTGTATTTTTACATACGTTTCAATTTAACATTCTTTTAGCTTTTCAAGGAAGACATATATGGAGGCATGTGTTGCGTAAAAGGAAGGATTAAATTTTGCATGAAACGATTCGCAACAATTAGTGGTTCTAGTAATCGTGGCACCTTCTTCCGCCCACATAGTAGGAGGAAAGGTTGCGTTTTCGACGATATATGTCTCTAACAAATAGTCACAAAATTTATCCAAAAGTTCACTTTCTGGTTTGTACGACATTCAATCGAAGACGAAACAGTCCTCCACTTCATTTGGATTCAAATAAGTCAGCCCGAGAGTATTTGGGAGCCAGAATCCTATTTCGGTATTTGATTCATAATCAGAACTTAGTACGATTGACTTAATCTTTCGATACCATGCTTGATGTAAATGGAATCGGCAACCGCTTACTTTTACATCTGGCCAAACCCACCTGAATGCTAGGTGGACGGCCTTTTCAAAATCAAAGAAAATTTGTCGTGGATCAAAAGTAAGACCATACTTTTCATAAATCTTGCATTTTAGTAGGTATGAGCATGTTTTATAGCAGTCAGTTGTCTTACTTCGTAGCAAACAAAAAACTAATGGAACACAATGGCCATTTTGGAGTCCGTGAATAGTAAACAACTGTAAGAAGAACTTTGCGCAGAATGAGAACGTTCCGTCCATATACAGTATATCCATATCGGTCAAAACACGTATGTTGCTTTCACATGTAAACACAATGATATTTTTTTCCATATTATTAATAAATAAAAATTGTTCACCTTTATTGGTTAACAGCGTTTCGCCGTATGCGCTGCTTCTATGTTCTTAGGAATCGGACTTGGACGGATTTTGCGGCGACTGTTATAGATATTTCTTCTAATGCAGCCAACATCAGTAGTTGTAAGCGACGCGACGCGACGGTGGCAAATTTGTTGCTAAAGCTCTACAAATAATTTTTGAAGGCCTTTCACTGATATCTTCTCTTGCCTTCCTCTTGCATGCACTTAGGTATTGGCGATGCAGGAACATCGCCCGGCTTAACAGCAGCATAAGCACTAATCATGTTTAAATCCTAGTGATGTAGTTAAGAAACTCTGTAAGCAATCAAATAATAAAATTGGTAAATTGGCCGACTTGAAATAGCTTTTCTGCTCACTTCCTTTTCGAATGCTCCGTGATTGTGCTCATCTTCCCTCCTGGATATCAGGTCTCCGTTCCAATAGTGTAAAGCCTTGCTTTACAACGCAGCTTCCTTTGGCAACACCTCCATGATGTTTCTCCACTTTTCCAGACCTTGTCTTTGGATAACCTAAAATTTTCGCATAAAATTAAACTTCTCCCACGTTCACTTTCAATAACTGACACCGATATTTTTCACTATGATTCACTTCGCTCGAAGGTAGAAATAGCAATGAATGAAAGCAAATTGACAAGAAACTAAAAATAAATAGATTTCAGATTTGAGGTATGTATGTCGAATAATCATTAACCTATTGTTCCGTACCTTCCGATGCAGGTAGGTACTCAAGAAAATGCCGGCGACGAATTTACATGTCATTAGCAGCAACCCTTTTCGAAATGCAGGTAAAGGGATTATCTTGGTGACCAATTTACATCCGTTCAAATTGTTGTAAACGAATTTGATATTTGGTCTAATCGGTAAGTAACCTTTAACAAATCTCGGTGGAAATCCTCATAGCTCCACGAGCAATCTATTATTTTCTTTTAAATAAAAAAAAACACAGAAAGCGAGTCGCAAATTTAACGAAAAAAAAATGCTCGAACGCAATTTATCGAAAAGAAGATTGCACTAGTTGAAAATTTTTCAAAAAGACAATATCGCTAATAATAATTTACCGAATTCGAAAATTACTCGAAAATTTTTTGTTGTGATCAATTATATCAATATAAAATAGGCCCTATGTAAATTGGTCACCAGAACAACTAAAATAAAAAAACTGGTAAATTGGCCCCCAAAGAGTTTTAATGGTTTGAAACACCAGGTAGATTGATCACTAGATAGTATACCCTAGAGTAATAAGTAAAGTGTAATTTTGGGCATACCTTGGGTTAGTTTGGGTCAGTTTCAGTTGGTTGCGCCCCCAAAACAAGCGGAGGGGCATGGTTGGTGTTTGAAATTAGATTTTGTGTCATTTCAATTAAATAATATGTAATGTTAAAGTGTTGCATTTGTATAAAGGTGTACACTACGTGGCGGTGATAAGAGATGATGAATAATCTTTACAAAACTTAGATCATAAAAATTTACATAAACAGATTATTTTGAAATCAGTGATTTGCCCATAATATATAGTCAGATCTATGAATGAGCAAAAATAAACCCGACTATTAAAGTATATGGCAATCTTTATATTTGTTTATATCATATAGATAGTTGTTCTATAAGGATCACTAATACATATTAGTATTTTTATATTTACGATATTTAATCAGTTGCTTAGCTTATTTCAAAGGGTATGCCGGGCAAAAGAATTAACGTTCTTTTAATTTTTTTATAATTTCATATTAATTTATCATAATTATGAATAGAAATGGAATATATTTGGATTAGTTTCGGTTAGCTTGGGTTAATTTGGATTAGTTTCGGTTGATTTATATTAGCTTCAGATATGTCTGTGTAGAATAGCTCACAACTTAACGTATTAAAATATGTATTAATAATTTATGCTTAATTTAATAAATTGTTAAAGGAAAATCGGAGCAATTTTATTTCGGTCAATTGTATTCGGGTAACAAAAATTTCGGGAAACTCTTTAGGCAATTTTCATATTAATTAGCTGTTTTTGGGACAATTTTCATTCAGTCAATTGTTTTCAGAAAAGCTTCCTAGACCGGATTTGTCTTCAGCAAGCAACGATCCAAGCAACGATCCAAAATAACTGTAGTTTTTGGTATCTAAAAACGCCTCTATAAAAAATCATTCATCAAGTTCTAATAATATATTATGATATTAAGAGAATAAGTGATACTTTATGTGCTGAGTGTGGAAAGTTTGTCAATCCATGCGAAGCACATACAATATCTCTCCGAATATCATATACTATTTTTTCTTCAAACGTGCATCATTTCACCACGGCACATATAACAACCAGCAATATTACTCGACCTGTCAAGCGAAAAAATAAATTTGACCTTGCTAATGTCAGTTGGGTAGGAAAAGTCAGGGCTGGATTTGAAATATATATAAGTATGATTTTCCTTTAACAGAGCCGTAATATAAAATTTCAAAAATCAATGGGTTATGAAATATATGTATACCTTATTGCATGAGCAGGAAATCTAAAGAAAATCTTCTGGGAAGAATATCTCTGGTTTGTACAAGTTCTTATTGCTTAAACACCATGGCTTTTTGCATTACACAATGTCATAAACAACTTTCGTCTCTCACAATGTCAATTATTTGACAAATACATGCCTATGGTTTCGATTTAACTCCAATAGCAATAAAATAAACCAATCGTAAAAACACGACGCCGCTGGCGGCAGTTTGACGGATTTCCTACCAAGGAATATCTTGCGCGCGGAGTTGCGCAGATGCGAAAAAAGAAGATGTGATATTGCTGGTTGTTATATGTGCCGTGATTTCACTGTATATTCCATTCTTGGTATCGTTATCATGGATACGTACTTGTTTGGCATCTATCAAAACAAATATTTCAAATTCGGTGCCGCATCGGTTAAATACCACTGTGAATATCAATCATTGTATATTGTGTAATTGTTCGTTTATTAAAACTGAATTCCGCTCTAGATAAATTAAAATAAATTTTAAATTTCGTGGCTAAATGAGCAATGTTCAAAGCTCAAAGCCAATAAACAAAATGAAAAAAAGTCATAGTGCATAATGTATTATACACTTAGGAGTATACGTACTTATACTCATAGTTATATAAATGGCATTAATGTCACATAAGTTATCATTTACATGGCGTTTGAAGAAAAAGTCAATTAGGTAAAGAGTTTCCTCATTTAGATAAAATTTTTGTAGTTTTGATACTGCAGTTTCGACTATACCTGCACAACTGAACATAGAAAGCGAACTAAGATATCAATTTGGTCATGGTTATCCATGGCACATAATTATCATCAAAGCATTGTTTTCTTATATTGGAGTTCAAATACATTGTTGTTTTTATTTCTCTTCTTAATTTTCGCTTTACTCCCGTAAAATGTTCAGAAATTTAATATAAGAATTCTAGAAAGCTAATTATTCCACCTACATCAGAAGCATATAAAAATAGCAATATTCATTCGAAGGTATTTACATGACCGAAACGGCATTTAGCAAAGGCTTCGGACTCGGCTTAATGATATAATTTAGCGTGGATGTCGCGAATATGCGCTCCACTTGGGTGGTCTCTGCAAATTGGCAAAACGATCGACCAGACGAGTATTTCACATGTGTTGAATCACCAGGATATAGTCCGGTAGAAGTAGTTTCAACTGCTTTTGATGTAAATAATTTCAATTTCAACCGAGGTTTTAACGCACCATAAGCTTAACATAAACTTTACAGTAATATCTATCTATCGTCTTGAATATATGATGCTAATATCCCATGCAATCTGGTGATAGATTTAAAATTCCAGAGGTAAAGGCACCACTGTTTTCGTAACTTGCTGTATGAGATATTTTGAAATTTCTGCCAAACCTTCCCAGTGACTGGTTCTATACGGTACGATACTGTAACTAAGCTACTAAGCTTATCAACTGCTTTTATCGGCAAAAACCAGAGAAAAATTTGGCTGCTACTATTTTCTTACGCATATTCATGGACCTTGCCTACTAGCTGAAATCACTTTATTTTTAGAAATAGTGTATCTACTTCCTAAAATTTACAAACCTACCTTCTACGATAAGTAGCATGCTTTGGTATCGTAGCTTTTTAATTCGTTATTTGTTTCACCAAAAATGTGTGAAATCCTACCCAAGTATTAGTTCTGCTGTTAGAAATAGTATGGTTACGATTAGATTATTCAGGGCATAGAAGCGATTCGTCTCTTCCATCTAAGAAAATAAAAATGCGAATTACATATTACTGAAATTCGATTTCTTTAACGGAATAATAATTATTATAATATGTAATACCACAAGTGCATCAAAACTACGGATAATTTTGATAAACCGCATGAGTTGATTTTCATAATTTGGAGAAGAAGATTGATATTTTCGCAATTTGGTGAAGGAAACCGACATCGAAACCCGAGAACCCTTTTTTCACATTATGAAAATGGACGAATTATATTTTTCTAAGACAATGCGCCGCTTATTTTTTGCACGAGTGGTATTTGTTAGAATCTATCTGAAAACTAACTGACATATTTTTTAACGAATGGTAGGCAAAATTAAACTATTTAAGACTGATAGTTTGCTGATAATATATTTTGTAAAAAAAAAAACAGACATTCAAACATATTTAGATATATTCCCCTATATTACTGTAATTTTTAAAGATGAGATCTCTCAGTGAAAGTTATGATGGATACATATTTTTATGTTTTATAGCGTTTTGAAATTGTAACTTGACACCTACAATTGGATTATCGATGTGATCTGTCACTACCGATAATTTTAACATTGAAAATGTTTATTTTCCTAGTACCTATGGAGCCTCAAATCGAGAAAAAGTGCATGCTACGTTTGCCACATGACGTCAAAGGGTGAGAGATCGTGTTAGTTTGTTTATGCGGACGGAATCGGTTCAAATGACAAAAATAAATTAAAATTATCTGAAACTAACCGAAAGTTGATTAAACGACTGACCCAAAGTAACCAAAAGCGCCAAAAAGTGTTAAAATGTATAGGAACAGATTACAAAAATTAAAGTAAGTTAAAACTAACTCAAAGTAACCGAACTTTGGCGACTAACCAAAACTAACCAAAAACATTAAAATGGGTTATAACGTTTTGGAACCGTTCAAACTACACCAAACTAACCGAAGGTTGATTGAACGACTAACCAAAAGTAACCAAAGACACCAAAAAGGGCTAAAACGTATCGGAATGAATTACAAATATTAAAGTAAGTTAAAATTAACCAAAACGAACCGAATTTTGTCGACTAACCAAAACCATCCTGACATTAAATTTCATTATAACGCATCGGTTCAAATGACTAAAATAAATTAAAATAACTGAAATTTATTAGCCGAAAATTGATTGAGATTGAACGGCTAACCAAAACTAACCAAAAGCA